>JAPMUY010000015.1:0-136906 GCA_026901105.3 Galaxias olidus | reverse complement strand
GTATTTCACATAAAAAAAAATTGTTTACTGATGTAATTATGAATTCATAATGAATTGTATTAAATGTATATCAGAACAAAGCATTGAACAAACATGTATCTTTGTTGGCTATATAAATAACAATGAATATAGGCAAATGTGCTGTATTCATGGCCCGTGTATCATTCTCTCATTGTTCTCCGTCTATGGGCGAGTGCAAATTGACCATTAAAAGAAAGACGTAAATTGATAACACAGACAAGCTAATACAGCATGTTTACAATAGAGCATCTAGGACGGCATGTTGAACACCTTTTTATGGCTGAATGGGTAAACACAGAAGCCTAGCGAGAGATTTAACATTTTTAATTCAACTAATAAAACGAACTAATTCAAACTAACTGATTAACAACACGCATTATATTCATAGGACTATTTAATCAGTCAGAAAATATCACGTTTGCGTCAACAATCATAAGAATCTGATAAATGTTAGCCAATGCGTTAGCTTACACAGTCATGGATGGATAACGTTAGCCAGCTAATGCTAATGGCCGATTGTACACACACAGGCGGCTAGAAAGGGAGCAATCATTTTGATTGCTCGTTCCCTTCTATTTAAAATTGTTTCAGCGGTCATGTATAAGTTAAACAGCATGAACAAACTTGTATCAGAAGTGACAAACAAGCAATGGCGTGTACGCCGAACATAATTACACAGCTGGCAGGTCTGGCTGGTGCCACTGGTTTGAGCCAAATTTGATGGTGAGCCGCGGCTGGCAAGTGCCAAAAGTTAGTGGCCTGCCACCAACAGGGAGCGGAATTTGGGCTGGTGTCTCTGGCAATTGCCAAAAGCCAGTAGCTTGCCACCAGCGGGGGCAGTATTGAGGCTGGTTTGCCACTGGTTTCTCTGGCCATTACCAGCGCCACAAAAAGAGCCAGCGTCACTCTAATAAACTGGCATATTCTCTCGTTGAAATACTATCGTTTTCCCTGCCTCCCCCCAGAGTTCTCGCCCAATCGATCTTGCAAAAGTCAAAGCTCTCTGCCCAACAAACTCCTACATTATAGCCTATATTTCATTTATCATTACGATGATGAGCTTGTATGTATTGATCTTGTATTTTTAGCTGTCTACGAGTAGCCGATCTGCTAATTATTGTAGTCTGCTCTGCAAACCTCAAGGCAATAAACCATCTGACTAATAAATAGGTTTTCTTGTTTTCTTAATGCACTGATTTTTCAGGCACGCATCCGTACTGATCATGCCACTCAACGCGATCTTTAAGGAAACCAACGCGTCGGTGGACGTAGAGGAAAACAAAAGATGAAAGGAAAGGTCCCGATTTTCCAGTTTAGACCAGCTTTTAATCCAAGCTGGTCCAGTTGGGTAGGCACATTCCAATACTCCAATCCAATATACTTTAATAAAACAAAGATGCTATGGATCACATAAACAAAAGAGGAACAAAAAGTTGCTTTATTTGGGGCAGAGCTAGGTAAGGTCCTTTTGGAGCCCATCCGGGGCCCATGTTCTCCTTACAGGCTTGGTCAACAGTCACTCTCCAGAGTTCAAAAGACAAAGATTATTATGTAAGTCTTCTCTGGCAAACCAATAGTGAAGTCCAAGCAATCACTTGGTCACTAGCTATTGAGATGCACTTGGCATTATACATCCGGTGCTGTGGACGTGCATATCGAGTCAGAGTCATAAATGGAAGCAACTCTTTATTCAAACAAGGCACACGCTAGCTAGCTGGTAGCCATTGTTGCTGGTAGCCATTGTAGCTAGCTAACGAGCGACTTGTTGAGCCTAACTACTTGCCTTTCATCATTTCAAAGAAAAAACATACAGTGCCTTGCAAAGGTATTCACCCCCCTTGGCATTTTTCATGTTTTGTTGCCTCACAACCTGGAATTAGAACGGATTGTTTGAAGGTTTGCATCATTTTATCCACAGAACATGCCTACAACTTTGAAGATGTGATTTGTTTTTTTATTGTGAAGCAAACAACAAATAGGACAAAATAACAGAAAACTTCAGCGTGCATAACTATTCACCCCCCTAAAGTCAGTACTTGTAGAGCCACCTTTTACGGCAATTACAGCTGCAAGTCGCTTTGGATAAGTCTCTATGAGCTTGCCACATCTTGCCACTGGGATTTTTGCCCATTCCTCAAGGCAAAACTGCTCCAGCTCTTTCACGTTGGATGGTTTCCGCTTGTGAACAGCAATCTTCAAGACTGACCACAGATTCTCAATTGGATTGAGATCTGGGCTTTGACTAGGCCATTCCAACACATTTAAATGTTTCCCCTTAAACCACTTGAGTGTCGCTTTAGCAGTATGCTTCGGGTCATTGTCCTGCTGGAAGGTGAACCTCCATCCCAGTCTCAAATCACAGGCAGACTGAAACAGGTTTTGCTCAAGAATATCCCTGTATTTAGTTTTTAGTCTCATCTGACCAGAGCACCTTCCTCCATACATTTGGGGAGTCGCCCACATGCCTTTTGGCAAACTCAAAACGTGCCATCTTATTTTTAACACTAAGTAATGGCTTTTTTCTGGCCACTCTTCCATAAAGCCCAGCTCTATGGAGTGTACGGCCTTTTGTGGTCCCATGCGCAGATACACCAGTCTCTGCTGTGGAACTCTGCAGCTCCTTTAGGGTTACCTTTGGTCTCTGTGCTGCCTCTCTGATTGATGCCCTCCTTGCCCGGTCTGTGAGTTTTGGTGTGCGGCCCTCTCTTGGCAGGTTTGTTGTGGTACCATGTTTTTTCCATTTGAAGATGATGGATTTGATGGTGCTCCGGGGGATCATCAAAGATTTGGATATTTTTTTATAACCCAACCCTGACTAGTACTTCTCAACAACTTTGTCCCTGACTTGTTTGGAGAGCTCCTTGGTCTTCATGGTGTGATGCCTCTTGCTTAGTGGTGTTGCAGCCTCTGGGACCTTTCAGAAAAGGTGTGTTTATACTGACAGATCATGTGACACTTAGATTACACACAGGTGGACTTCCTTTCACTAATTATGTTACTTCTGAAGGTAATTGGTTGCACCAGAACTTTTGAGGGGCTTCATAGCAAAGGGGGTGAATACATATGCACATGCCAATTTCCAGATTTAAATTTTTTAAAATAATTTCTAATATATTTTTTTTTCTCATTTCACTTCACCAACTTAGACTATTTTGTGCAGATCCATCACATAAAATTCAGATTAAAAAAACATTTAAATTACAGGTTGTAATGTAACAAAATAAGTAACAAGCCAAGGGGGGTGAATACTTTTGCAAGGCACTGTATATGCTGAATGAAATAAATAAATAAATAAAGATATCGATAAGATATATAATGAATCCAAGCTCAAGTTCTGCTCATCCAGCTGGCCCTTGTACAGCTGCCTGAATCAACATGGGGCCTTTCAGTGACTCTCCCTTCCTACAGTGCTGTCGCCGGTACAGAAACCACCCAGGCGGTAGTTGGCAAACCAATGCGGCAGACCTGCAGTGCTTTGATAATGTCCAGGTGTACAGGGATCTCCGGAGTTGTTGGTAGCCAGGTAATGCCGGCTTCACATCAAGTTTTTTTTTTATGACAGAAAAAAGACCCAGATCAGTGACATATCGTAACATACACGATGGGCACGATCGGGTTGTGCGAACTGCTCACAACGCAATCTGAGACAGATGCAGATGCATCGCCGATTCCTTGTAACGCCCGACTGGACATCTAGCACGTTAAATATCTGGTCATGTCTGAGAGTCCAAATCCTGTAAAACAAAAACAAAGGGGAGAAGTTGTAACACCACTACTCGCGTGTGTTTTCGTAATGAAACGTAGTTTGGAAACTCGTCTGCGATTGCTCCTAGTTAAACACCTTGTTATCAGGGCTTAAAGCAAGAAAGGTTTCTGTGCCTGAAATGTGTTCAGTAGCCTGGAGACCAGACTAATGTGCAAGCTCATTTCATTTCACTCAGAGTCTGGACCTGCTCCCATTGAAACCGATTCCCGATTTCCGGGCCATCACAACCGTTTATCTAATATGGGGCAGGTTTAATACGATGACGATACAGAGAAGCGCCGTTGAGGCATTTTCACAAACAACCAATATCGTCCAGAGGCATCTTATTCCCATCTCCACCAGTTTCCTCTACCAATGCCAATCTCCATTTATTCTTTACATATCGGTCAACTATGCACGTGTTGTCACCAGGTTTAATACATTTCGTCATTTTTTAGGTTGTTACATCGCACTAGACAAACATGCATTACCTGTCTGCATTATTTGTCTAACAGTTGCAGGTGACAGAATATGCTGTTACGCACCATTTACACGCACAAGCAAAACACAAATGAAAGATGTTGGATAATTTGTTGTGGTAGAAGATGCTAAAAACATAGCCTAGAAAGCTATAAGCTACAAGCCATATGGAACTGTATGACGGCTGCGGTGCACAGAACACGACCAGTTTCAAAAAGACAGGAACACCAAATCTAATCGTTTCTAAATGTGAATCCTCACGTTAACTTGAAAGGTCTAAATGGCGGAAAATGCCTAATTATTCACTCACCATTTCTTTAGTCGGAAACCGTAGTCTTGTAATTGTATTCAAGGCCAAGCGCAAATTTCGAAGCCATGAAGAATATCTTTAAAACTTTTTAACGCTCGTTCCATTCTGAACTGGTCTCTAAACAGCGTATGCGGCAAAATACTGTTGTCAAACGATTGCCAAATTCGTCCAAAAGATGATATGAAAACAAAACGAGTAACGCTAGGCCTATTCATTGTTATACTTTTCAGCGCTGTCACTCTATGCATTGACCTGACACTTCGCTGAGCCACAGTGTGAACAAATGTTTTATTCTATTTTATTATAGGCTGACATTATTCATAAAAAATATGTAGGTTTCCTTATGGCTTTATACATGTACAGCCATTTCCTTGCTATGCAACAGTAAAAAAAAAACACAATGCAAGATTATTTTCTATAGACATAGGCTAGTTATTTATTTTCACAGCTGAAACATCCCTGCCCCGGAATTCTGGCACA
The DNA here is from genome assembly GCA_026901105.3 of Galaxias olidus. Classification (NCBI taxonomy): domain Eukaryota; kingdom Metazoa; phylum Chordata; class Actinopteri; order Galaxiiformes; family Galaxiidae; genus Galaxias; species Galaxias olidus. Next base: position 131,870 of record JAPMUY010000015.1, on the reverse strand, counting down.
GTGCCGAAGAACTTTAATCCCTGTGTAATGTTTGACCCATCGACGATCAGTCATGTAGTGTGATCCCCACAACGACTTCAAGATACCCGATAACGAGACAGTCATGTAGTGTGCAGAACAGCAATCTAACAACTTTGAAAGTTGTGTAGTGTGTAGGAGCTTTAAGGGTGTAGCAACGTCAGGCATGGAAACATGAACCCTAAACTAAACAGTCCATCTAGCCCCCTTTCAGCCCATGCCTGAACCTTATTTATCTCACATACACCGAAAAACACACATATACGAGCCTGTCCCCTCATCTGTATGAATGTTTTGTTTGTGTGTTAGTGTCAACCCTAATCCTGGGCATTAACATACTTTAACAACGTCACCCTCCTACCGCCTCACACATTTATACTGTGATCAGGTAGCCCCACTAACTGCAGGGACTGTGTTTGTACGCTTGTGTGTCAGTGTGGGTTTGCTTTACGTGCTTTTACTATTTTCCCTTACTGACCAGCCAGCCCTATGCAGACACATACACACAAAAAGAATGCACTCACACAAATGTCATGGTGGTCTCATCTTGGAAATATGATTCCATTCATCTCTTTGTGCAAGTGGTGGAACAACCTCTTGAATTATAACACTCTGTGAGTCCAACTCTGTAGCAGGCCACAAGGTGGAGGGAGGCCAGGGCATGTAAAGGCTACAGTCGGCTGTTTAAATCAACATGGAAGATGAAATAATCAAACACACATAGTGCTTGGCCAGGGACATTCACCAAGTTGTCTTATCGGCCCTGGTGTATCCTATATCTTCAAAAAATGCTTTGTCTTCTGTTGCTATCACACTGTTGAAATGGAAAAAGGAATCTCATTCTTCTCTCTGGGGTTTTTAACAGGTAATTCCTTTGGCTTTTTATGTGTATGTGTGTGTCTGTTGAGAATAGTGGCAATTGCAGGTGGCATGGGGCCATGGGGTAGACAGTCTTTTTTCTCTCTCCTTTCTTTTATCATCCATTCTTTCTCTCCTCTTATGCTTTCTCTCTCTCCCTCTTGTTCAACTTTTGCCTGGTCTCTGTCTTGAGACTATCAAAGTTCAGAAATTGATTTATTTTCAAAACCTATTACATGATTCTGCGTTGTAATTCTAAATGTATGACATGAGGGTTATGTGTTATCATCCAGGGAATAAAGTGTAATAGAAGAGTGAGCATTGCCTTACTGAAGCAGTTGCACCTCTATTGACTATGTGAACCAAGTTTTTTCTATCACTGTTACACAGTTGGATGGCAGTGAAGTGAACAAGAACTGTAAGTGTGTTTGTGTGTACATATCTGAGTCTGTAATCAAAACAAATACCCTTTTTAGACTTGAAATATTTTTTTGATTAAATGACCAAAATCAATACAAATAGAATCTTAAAGAAATTACTACGAAGGAAAAGAGCAGCTGCTCTGATGCTTATTGGAGAGAAAGAACTCCATACAATGCTTCAGTTTTGGTCTGCCATTATAGCAGAGCACTGGTCACTGTGTCTCATTGTTAGAAGTTGTGACTGACAACTCACTTGTTACAGTTACTTGCTGGGAGTTGAGCAGAGAGACAGAGGAAGGATAAGTAGTCTCTATCTAGCATAATTATTTGCAACATTTTCACTTCAAATCTATCTTACAAAACATTTACTAGTTAAAGAAAACACTTTGTGATGATATTTTAATGTGGGGATCCATAAGGAAAAGGCAACTTCCTCAATTCAGTAATAATTACTTTTTAATTTACATATTTTAATAAAATTTCTGCCAACAAACAAGCATCTAATTATTAATATTAGCTTATCCTTATAAGTCAGCGGGACCTACCAATCTGTGGATGAAAATTGCGTAGTGTCAAATTGTCACCGTGGGTTTTCTTAATGAGCAAGCATTAACAGTTCTACCTGTTTCATCAGCAGTAGTAATTGTGGATCTACATTGTTGCAATATACATTGTCATAATAATATTTTCACTGTGGTGTTATTGGTTAATTATATACACTTCTGGTTTACATGTAAATACAAATGCTTAATAAATAAAAATTCTTATTATAATGTTATATTGTTGCTGTTATTTAAATGTATGTATTTATATGTATATTTTTTTTTCTCCCTCTTTTAAACACACACGTATAATCATAAAGTATGTATTTACAGTATGTGTATTTAGTTTTAATTCAAAAAGTAGATACAATATCCATATTGAAAAGATATGGTTGAAAAAATAACTAAAAAGGATAGTCTTCTCATAGTAAATGTTTTTATCGGAAAACATAAGGAGTATGAATTTTTATGTTATCCATTATCTTATCTCATGACACACACACATAAACACACACACACACACACACACTCATAGATTGAATAGCCAAACAGGACACACACATGCACGTACATTGGTGCAACACACCCTTACTCTTTAATGCACATGCCAACACACACATTCTTCATAGAGGACAATCTCAAATTGGATCTGCACTGTGAATTCCTTTTAATTACATGAGCAGCTCATTTCTTCAGAGGAAAATAATACCAGAGTTATGAGGCAGAAATAATGGCCTATCAGCTGTTGGGTTTCAATGTTTCCTTGACTCTCTCTAAATAGAGATGAAGAGAGAAAAACAGGAATGGAGGGGAGAAGAGGAATGCAATGGAGGGGGGGGGGGGGGTGAAGAAGAAACTCAGCAGAAACGATAGAGGAGAAAAAGAGTATGAAGAGTGTAGGAGAAAGATGAGAAGATTACATTAAAAACAGCAGTGGGGACAGGATAGGAAATGCACAGATAGGTGAGAAAGAATGAGAGAACAGAAAGAGTATCGGAAAGTGGAAGGGAGAGGAAAGGTGAAAAGAATAGTGCAGAAAGAACAGAATGTGAAAGGAGGTATAGGAGCAGAGGGAAGAGGATAGTAATGAGATGAGAGGAGAAGACCGGATATGGGGAAGAAGAAAGGATGGAAGAGGGCCCTAATGGCAAGGAAAAGGGTATAAAGATAATAGTAAAAGAGGGGTAAAGACGAGAAAATCGAGAAAAGATTGAGAAAGAAAAAAGTCATCTCCTTTTTCTATCCAGTCCCACCGCTGTTCAAAACCCCTTCCAGTTAGTCTGTGTCAGCAAAGCTTTGTATGTTCGGGTGGCAGAATACGGGTGTAGGCAACAATACCGTTATTACCTTCCATGAATGTTAAGACTGCACTTTGAACAGTCATAGAACAATAATCTTCTCATCTCCTTCCCTGAGGGGACATGTATTGGGTGTGGCGTAAAAGTGTTTCCTGCTAGCAGCAGAATATTCGCATCACATTAGGCAGGTATAGATTCATCCTCGGGACACTCATTCATAGTCTGCGGCTGTGTGTGTGTGTGTCCTAAGGGTACCATTTAACTTGCTGTCATAGAGAGAAGAAAATAGAAGCATGGATTTTCTGACGAACAGATTTAAACCAACAATTTTTAATTTCAATTATAAAAAACAGTCAGCAATCAATTGCCAAACCTATGCTTCAAAATGCTATGCAGGGTAAACCGACTTGAATCCTTTATTTATAAGGTAATGTTGAATGTACTACAATTTATCATACTGTATGCTATGAGCACAATCAGAAAATACACATTATACTACTTATGCTATTCGCTGGAGCAGTAGCTGAACTAAATAACTTTCTGAACCCACTCACTACCAACTCTACTTTAAGTATACATTATTCAGATATGTAATCCTTCAATTGATGATGAGTGCCAGACCATTTCCGCCTTTGGCATCCTCTCATCTTTCTCCATTCTTTAATCTTTCTCTCTCCAGCTGTCCTCTTCCATGATTCTCTTTGACTACGTTCACACTGCAAGCCTTAGAGCTCAAAACAGATTTGTTGCTCAGATCCGATGGTTTTGTTTGGCTGTTCACATAATTTTTTACATTTCTACACTGTAAAACTTCGCTGTAAATTTACAGTGATATTTCACAGTAACCTACTTTAATTGGATCATACAGTAGAGTAACACGAGTTGGAGACCTTGTTAACATAAGTTAATATGTCACGTAACATCTTTGTAAAAGTTTAGTAGGTGATTTGGGTGAGACGACTCTAGCCCTTTTTTTTTTTTTTACTGTGCCAACCATATACAGTATGTTCAGTTGGCGAGCCCAGCACCAGCAGGCTAGATGGCTGGATATGCATTGCTGCAGTGTATGTTAGGGATATACGTCAGCTGTGGAAATGTAAGTTTTGGTTGGTTGGTTTTTAGGAATAATATCCAGGATAGTCGTTAAGTCTTGTAAAATACCTTACAGTAGGAATATTAGTTCACCTAACCTGTCTGTAAAGCAAATGCAATTATACGATAATGAAAATTGTTTGTGGAATATCATCATCATCATCATCTTCATACGCTTTGTCCGGGGTCGGGTCGCGGAGGTAGCAGTTCCAGCAGGGCATCCCAAACTTCCCTTTCCCGGGCCACATTAACCAGCTCTGACTGGGGGATTCCAAGGCGTTCCCAGGCCAGTGTGGAGATATAATCCCTCCACCTGGTCCTAGGTCTGCCCCGCGGCCTCCGCCCAGCTGGACGTGCCTGGAACACCTCCCTAGGGAGGCGGCCAGGTGGCATCCTTACTAGATGCCCGAACCACCTCAACTGGCTACTTTCTACGCAAAGAAGCAGCGGCTCTACTCCCGAGTCCCTCACGAATGGCTGAACTTCTCACCCTATCCCTAAGGGAGATGCCAGCCACCCTCCGGAGGAAACACATTTCCGCCGCTTGTATCCGCGATCTCGTTCTTTCGGTCATGACCCACCCTTCATGACCATAGGTGAGAGTAGGAATGAAGATAGACCGGTAGATTGAGAGCTTTGCCTTCTGGCTCAGCTCTCTCTTCGTCACAACGGTGCGATAAAGCGACTGCAACACCGCACCCGCTGCTCCAATTCTCCGGCCCATCTCTCGTTCCATTTTCCCCTCACTTGAGAACAAGACCCCGAGATACTTGAACTCCTTCACTTGGGGTAAAGACTCATTCCCTACTTGGAGTAGACAATCCATCGGTTTCCTGCTGAGAACCATGGCCTCAGATTTGGAGGTGCTGATCCTCATCCTGATTTGTGGAATATATTCATTGCAAATAAAAAATAAATGTTTGTGTTGATCTATGATGACATTTGTCTCCCGTCTGTGTGTCTGCCAATGCAAGTTGAAGAGAAGTCAGCCTTCTACCTAGATAGCAGTGGACACTGTGCCGAATCTGCCCTCAACTCGCCAGATACACGTAGCAATCACACCCGCTCTGCACCTATGCGTTAAATGTGGCTGGAACCATCTGATTGACAATCGTGATGATAAACTGGACCAGACACGGGCCAGAACACTATTGCGCAACTTGTGAAAACAAGCACTTTGTTTTGCAGTCCAATAGACAATTACTACATCATAACTAATTTGCATTATGCCGCAAGTGGCTCTGGGAGAGAATCTTTTTGCAACCGTGACTGAGAACGTCTTCGGCATTATTAAGTCCCCTCCTTTGAACGTTGTCAGATTTATATCTATGATTCACTTTTACTAAAAGATTCAAAGAGGCGTGGCGAGCGGCTACAACGTGACTTGTGTTGTGTGAGACTCAGGCAATGGTGATGTCACCGTGTAAATGTGTAGCCTATTATAAAGATTATGTGACGATGTGTTAAATCAACACTAAAAAGCAGCTTTAGTACAGTCTGGAACAAGAATTCTACGGTCTGGAGTTCGAATTCTTTATTTGGCTTAGGAAGGCTCCTAACTGAGTGAAATGACCCGGAAGTATCTGAGTGGCAGCCATGATAAGTGTTGTTGGAATTCTCTAAGCGCTAAGGAAAGTGTTTCAACGCTTCCTAACTTGTCTACTTTAGCATAGGATACACTGGACCATCCTTTACGTAAGGAAAGAAGAAAATGCCGCCCCACAATTCCTGGAGGCAGCAATAGTTAAAGTAATACACCATACGGTCTGGGGTACCAACAGCCCAGTGTTGATTTGAGCCAATTAAATGGGTAACATATCTGTGCCAAATTTGGGCCGTATTGACTTGAATTTTTTTAATCTGGCCCAGTTCTGGCTCAAAACTGTCTGTAATGCAGATCCACACCGGATCTGGCCCATCATACACTGGGGCAGACCCGTTTTACCGATGTGGACCGAATGTTGGCCCACATTTGGCCCGTACCCGGGCCAGTTTAATTTTGCTGTCTGGGTACCCACTCTAACTGCAATGTTGCTGTGTAATTGTCTTATGTTGAAAAGATTCCATGCTGGATTCATAGCAGGTAAGGCACACAGTTTTGCTAAGTTCAGTGTAATATTTCTTGTCAATCCCCTCTTACAGAGACTATTTCTATATCCCTCATGGTTCTGCGTTACTATTGTGTACAGCTGTTTATTCACTATGTGGAATACGATATGTAGTATGTAGAATACATTATGCACACAATACGGGCAATACGGTCGCTCAGTGATTAGCACTGATGCCGCACAGCAAAAAGGTCCTGGGTTCGAACCATGGCCGGTCCAGGTCCTTTCTGTGTGGAGTTTGCATGTACTCCCCATGTTTGTATGGGTTTCTGCCGGGTGCTCCGGTTTCCTCCCACCACCAAAAAAGCATGTTAGTGATAATCCTCCCGTCAGTGCCCTGACTTGAGGCACAGGCATAGAACAGGAGTTGGTAAACATCCCCCTACGGGGCCAGGTCACCACTGCAAAAAAGAACTTGTTCTCGGTTGGACTTACCTGGTTAAGAAAGGGTGAAAAAAGCCACTATAAATTACAGTAAACAGCTGGAGCCACTGCTGCCAGTAGTTTACAGTATTTATTGAATTTTTCAGTATTTTTGTGTATTGCATTACTACAGTAACAAACTGTAATGTAGAATACAGTATAAACACTGTAGAAATTACAATAAAGAGCTGGAACCACTGCTGCCAGCAGTTTACTGTTGTCTTACAGGGAAAGGTTTTACAGTATAGCCAATATCTGATTCCAGTGTTAACTGGTCACGGTCCTGAACGTAGCCTTATACTCAAAGTAGGGATGTTAATGATTAATCAATGTTCGATTAATCTTCATTAAGAATTTAATCGATCAAGAGTTTCAAATTAAACGATTAAATTGAACAGTTTGCGGTCTCGTCTTTTGGTTGAAATTAACCGCGTGTTGTATTCGTATCCCGCATATGTGTTCTGTGCTTTTAAGAAGCATTTGTTTAAGTGACGTCATCACATTGCTGCTAAGAGACTAATACTTGCATCGAACTATAAAAAAACTGGGCTACGTTCAAATTCTTTATTTGGCTTAGGAAGGTTCTTAACTGAGTGAAATGACACGGAAGTATCTGTGTGGCAGCCATGATAAGTGGTGTTTGAATCCTCTAAGTACTAAGGAAAGGTGCTTCAATGCTTCCTAACTTGTGTACTTTAGCATACGATACACTGGACCATCCTATGCAAAAGGAAAGAAGAAAAGGCCGCCCCACAATTCCTTGTGGCAGCAATATTAAAAGCGATACACACCATTCAGCCGTTCACAAAATGATCGACATGACCGACAAGGGATGCAGATTATATGGCCTAGTTCAGGGATACTCTACTAGTTCTGCCCAGGGGCCACTTGAAGAAAGTGAAAAGTGGCTGGGGGCCAGTAGATAATATATACAGTATATGATACACAGTACATATAAAGTGAATATCAGCACTGTTGATATTTCAACTTAAGTCTGTTAAAAAAAATGGTTTAGTAGCAGCACATGTAATACCACTGAAATTACATTAATTAATTACATTCATCAACTTTAAGACTTATTTACCATGTTTCACATTTACAGTGCATCCGGAAAGTATTCATACCCCTTCACTTTTTCCACATTTTATTATGTTACAGCCTAATTCCAAAATGGATTCAATAAAAAAATGTTCTCAACATTCAACATACAATACCGCATAATGACAAAGTGAAAAAAGGTTTTTAGAATTTTTTGCAATTGTATTAAAAATCAAAAAAATGTATTTCACATGTACATAAGTGTTCACACCCTTTGCTGTGACATTCAAAATTGAGCTCAGGCGCATCCTGTTTCCACTGATCATCCTTGAGATGTTTCTACAACTTGATTGGAGTCCACCTGTGGTAAATTAAATTGATTGGACATGATTTGGAAAGGCACACACCTGTTTATATAAGGTCCCACAGTTGTCAGTGCATGTCAGAGCACAAACCAAGTTTTGAAGTCCAAGGAATTGTCTGTAGACCTCCGAGACCGGATTGTGTCGAGGCACAGATCTGGGGAAGGGTACAAAAAAATGTCTGCAGCATTGAAGGTCCCCAAAAAGCACAGTGGTCTCCAGCATTCGCAAATGGAAGAAGTTTGGAACCACCAGGACTCTTCCTAGAGCTGGCCGCCCGGCCAAACTGAGCAATCGGGGGAGAAGGGCATTGGTCAGGGAGGTGACCAAGAAACAGATGATCACTCTGACAGAGCTACAGTGTTCCTCTGTGGAGATGGGAGAACCTTCCAGAAGGACAACCATCTCTGCAGCACTCCACCAATCAGGCCTTTATGGTAGAGTGGCCAGACGGAAGCCACTCCTCAGTAAAAGGCACATGACAGCCCGCATGGAGTTTGCCAAAAGGCACCTAAAGGACTGTCAGACCATGAGAAACAAAATTATCTGGTCTGATGAAACCAAGATTTAACTCTTTGGCCTGAATGCCAAGCGTCATGTCTGGAGGAAACCAGGCATTGCTCATCCCCTGGCCAATACCATCCCTAAAGTGAAGCATGGTGGTGGCAGCATCATGCTGTGGGGGTGTTTTTCAGCGGCAGGAACTGGAAGACTAGTCAGGATCAAGGGAAAGATTAATGCAGCAATGTACAGAGAGATCCTTGATAAAAACCTGCTCCAGAGCGCTCTGGATCTAAGACTGGGACGAAGGTTCACCTTCCAACAGGACAACGACCCTAAGCACACAGCCAAGATAACAAAGGAGTGGCTTCGGGACAAGTCTGTGAATGTCCTTGAGTGGCCCAGCCAGAGCCCAGACTTGAACCCGATTGAATATCTTTGGAGAGATCTGAAAATGGCTGTGCACCGACGCTCCCCATCCAACCTGATGGAGCTTGAGAGGATCTGCAAAGAAGAATGGGAGAAACTGCCCCAAAATAGGTGTGCCAAGCTTGTAGCATCATACTCAAGAAGACTTAAGCCTGTAATTGCTGCCAAAGGTGCTTCAACAAAGTATTGAGTAAAGGGTGTGAATACTTATGTACATGTGATATTAAATTTTTTATTTTTAATACATTTGCAAAAAATTCCACAAAAATAAATTTCACTTTATCATTATGCGCTATTGTATGTAGAATGTTGAGAATACATTTTTATTTAATCCATTTTGGAATTTGGCTGTAACATAATAAAATGTGGAAAAAGTGAAGGGGTATGAATACTTTCCGGATGCACTGTATATTCCTAAAGTCACACAGTTAATTTCTAATTTTCATAAACTGTATCTTTAAATCATCAGCTGACATGTATGTGAAAGTGCATCAACATGAACTTTTTTTAAGGCAAACTTGCTAATTGTATTTACATTGCTGGACTAGAAAATCTGTGAGCATCATTATAATGAAAATGTTGTACATTACTAAAGTGCTCTATCAACATAACATATCATGGCATTTATGTCCTCTCTACTGTATAATAATAATTGAGATTCTGGCAACTCCGTTTGCAGATACAATTCCTTTCAGACTAAGTATATAGGCCTAAAACTAGTTTACCTGGATAATGGGAGGGTTGGTATTTCCACCCAAGAGCAATCTACAATCTACAATGCTACAATGCACTAACCTTGTTAGTGGGAGGGTTGTCAATAGTTAAATAGCCAGTCTCTTGAAGCTTGGAAACCCGTGGTCATGGTGAAGCAAAATACACACAGCCCCTCCTCCCTGAATTGTGCTTTCAGTACGTTGTTGGACTGCAACAGCACCGTTTCCAGCTGGAAAGCAGCTTGTCTATTCAGGGTATTACATGCTTGGCCTCTGCTGAACAAGTCCCAGTAGCAGCTGTGGTGGGATCTTGAAACTGGTGAATCACATCTTAAAATTCTCAGATAGCCCTATGAGCAATGCCTCCATCACTGACAACACAGCTGGACTGATAGGAATCCCACTAGCATGCGGAAATGCAGTCTCTCTTCCCTTTGATCCACGCGAAATATGTCCCAGTTCACTCTGAAAGCGGTTACCTTTTCAAGAAAGTCTCCGATGCTCTGGTTTCCACCCTGAAGTTGTAGGTTAAGCTTATTAAGGTGACTTGTAATGTCACATAGAAAAGCAACACGGGCCATGAAATCCTGGTCATTCATACAGCTGGTAAACTCGACCGCTTTGGTGGATTTCTGGTTGGAGAGAAACATAGTCACCTCTCACGCAGGGCATAAAATCTTTCCAAAACGCGTCCCCTGCTTAACCACCGGACGTCATTATGTTGCAAAAGGTCAGAATATTCAGCCCCGTTCTTGAAGCAGAGTTTTAAAAAGACAGTGTTGTAAACTAGAGGTCGAGCGGATGTTTACTATTTTACTTTTTGTTTCCATCGTTTGTTTCATTTCCCCCGAAAGTTTGGCGTACAAAACAGTTTGATGTGTGATGCAGATAACATTAGAATGCTTATCTACTAGCCGAGACGCAAAGCCCTTCTCTTGTCCTATCATAGATGGCCCACCATCAGTCACAAGCATGTTTATTTTACTCAAATCCAATAAGTGATTATTAAAAAAATCTTTCCCAGCGCCATAAATGGCCTCACCTATTGTATAAGTGTTCAGTGGCAGAAGGCACAGTAGCTCTTCTTTAAAAGCTTCGCCTTTCAAGTATCTCACAAATACCGAAAGTTGAGCCGTGTCTGTTCTATCTGTTGACTCGTCAACAGCAACTGAAAAGTAATCGGCGGACTGAATTTCAGAAAGCAGTACGGTACAAACTATACTCATACAGTATAATGACTCCAGCCTCCGTGCTACTGTTGAATCCGACAATTGAACTTGCTTCACACGGTTGATACGGTCCTCTTTGTTTTCGTCACCTGTGAAAAGCTCCTCAGCTATTCCTAAAGTGCACACTTTTACAAGTTCAGCATCCAAAAATGGCTTGCCCTTTTTAGCTAGCTCCCAGGTCACCCTAAGCGAAGCAGCTGTAACCCTTTCATTTGCCGTTGCTGTGGTTGTTAAAATATTTGTTGAAGTTTCATATGAAGATTTTGATGCTGCAATTGTATTCCTTCTTGCGGTGGTACTGGGCGGGAAAGCTGAGTGGAAGTTAGCATGCTTCAGTTCGTAATGGCGCTGGATATTAGCCACCTTGCTAACTGCAACAGTTGTCTGGCAGACTTAACACAGCGTTTTTGGATTTATATGCAACGGTAAAATGAAAGCCAATTCTTCAGTCCAATTTGGATTGAACTGTCTGTTTTCACTGTCAACCTTTAGTTTTTTTACAGTGTCCATCATTGATATAAATTATGGCGAGCGAGAGCGATAACTGACCGAGTGGCCAGCTACATCAACTGATGATGCGTAGGGTGGAAAGCGAGGGCCAATGTGGCAATTGAGATACCGCATACGTACCAAATTAACTATTTTACATACTATGATGCTTTGCGCCGCAATAATAACACAAATATATAAAAAAATAAGAAGAAAATAAATTTAATAAAAAACAAAAATTCCCCACTGAACTTGAATTGATTGAAGCTAAGTTTGTATGGATCTGTATAATTTGGAGGGCCATCAGCAATGTGTTTGCAGGCCAAATTTGGCCCGCGGGCCGTATGTTGAATAAGACTGGCCTAGTTGTTTATTAAGCATTTTCCATCTTTTGTTATGCCCTAACTTGCGAATATGCTTATGTTTTCAACTGTCAACATGTTTGAAACTTGATTATGTGTAACTATCATTGTAGATTTGTATGCCTAACATAAATGCATAACTTGCATACATTTATTTGTCTGTGAACTGCTGCATGATTCCATGGACAAAGACTGAGTCGATGGTCCGCTTCTGGAACTGGCTGTAGAGAATGTCCACATGAGGCATGATGCAATGGGAACAGTTCCAGGAAGAAGCTGAAATTATCATCCTCCAGTAGCCTCACAAACCCTCCCGGTTGTCACATAGTGGTAGTGGATAGTGGATCAAACTCGCATGAGTCCCTGATGGTTTCAAAACACAGGAGGTCATCTTTGTTCTCAGACACAATGTTCACAGCATGACTGGAGGTTCCATCTTACTGTGCTTGCTCTTGGGAGTCTGTGTGCCACCACTCTTTCAACGATGTTGGTTCTCTTGGGAGATCTTGAGAAAAAGCCAGAGAATCCAGCCAGGTCAGAGAAGAACTGACTAACTCTGGAGATGTGAGATGTCACCTGCTGCACGATGAGGTTAAGTTGATGAGCACATCAAGTGGACATAGTGTGCACTCACATACACATCTTGCACCTTCTTCTGCACACCACCTGTGGTTCCTCTCATGACACTTGCACCATCATATGCCTGGGAAATTATCTTGCTCTTCTGATCACCAGGGAGAACGGAGCTCAACCTATCCAGAAGTGCTGTGGCGATGGAATCAGCTGTGGCACTCTGGAGACGTCTTAACTAAAAAAAAAACTCTCTTTGTCAATATTGCGGATCACAAGCACCAGTTGACACGGAGTGGAAATGTCCATTGTTTCATCAGCCTGGATGGAGACAGTCTGCACTTCTGATTTCTTTAATGATGCACTCTCTCAAAACTGAGAGCATACAGTCAAGGAGTTAATTCTATACAGTCTTAGATGTTCCCTTAAACACAGTAGCAGTCTGCAGATGCTCTTGTAGAACTACATCTAGTGATGCTACAAATTCAGCTCTCGTCTATTATTTTAGAGAGCATGGGCCTGTTTTTGTCAACCTCCTCATTATGCTTGCGGATCCCTATCCTGTAGCCTTCATCAAGCTGAGCTGACGTGTACTTTCCCAAACATGACTAGTCGCAGTGCATTTTCCATGTGGACCCTAGTTTGTTCATGCTTTTTTGTTTTTTTCTGATATGTGCTTTAAATCATTAAAACCTGTCTGAGTCCATGCTGGGTCTGATCCTGTTGTTTGAAAAAGGAGGCGGGGAAAGCAAAATAAAGCATTGGTGTCACTACGTGCAGTTAGCCAAGCTTTCTTTCTAAACCAGCTCCTTGAAAACGACTGAATATCTCTTCCTCTGTCGTTTGATTGCTTTTTAATCACAATGTCTGCCAGATCAGGTCCAAGCTCTTTGACTCTGAGCTTCTCCTACAATGTTCTTCTCTTAAAAGAAGTTGTTTTCAGTGACTTTACTGCATTTTCTCTCTCCATTCTAGCTAGCTAACGTTTAATTACACTCCGTCTCCATCCTACTCCACTCAACGTCAACAACTCATTCTGGCGCATTCTATGACTTGTTCTCTGCTGCCTGCCACCTAGTGATTGGTGGTGTCAGCAGCTGCATTTAGTTAAACGCTATAGGGGCGCCGCTACTGTTCGCCCCGATAAGCTCCTATCTCTTGTATTGCATAGGAGGGAACTGCTCATGAACAATTTATAACGAGTGTCAATGAGCAGATTCTTGCGCCACAGGCCAGAAATACATGACCCATCTGTAACTTTATACAGCGTAGAAAATTATATTGCAGATTATACATTTTACTCACTATCACTAACTATGTAATATTTATCCTGCTCATTAATATATATATATAATTTTTTTTTTTTTATATATTTTTTTCCAAATAATTTTTTTAAGTCTTATTCAATTAAGGTCTAGAATGTGGGGAGTGGTGGGGCGGCGCCCTAGCGCCCTCTATTGGTCAGCCGCCACTGCTCCAATGTATGCACCATTATGCACTCACCTTTTGCCAATTCCCCCAATTTTCCCCACATGTCCTTTAACCAGCATTGCTAAAAAATAATAATAATACATAACACCTGTTACAACCTCCCGTCCATGATGGTAATGCTAGGAGTATGGAGAGGAGCGCAACAGCCCGTATTCGTAGTGAGTGGGGTGGTTTTGTGAGAGGGAATGTCCAAACCTGTATATAAAGTGAAGAAAACCCCAGGTGGGGATGTCAATTTATTGTACAGATAATGTAAACCAAGCAGTGCAAATTAACTGGAGAAGAGCTACACGAGCAGACTGTCAAATCAAAAAAACAAAACTACAGGCCCTGACTTAACTACTCCTAAACTGCCTACAAAATCTCTACCACTGCAAATAAACAGAATATTACAAAAAGGGGTGACAACTGCTCATTCCTAAACTAGTGTGTATAGACAGCAAGTTACCTACGAGTTGCAGTGTAAACCCACTGGTATCTTACCTAGCCCTTCTCCATGATATAATGGTCAAACGAAAACACAGTACAGTGTACTGGTCAAAACAGGGTAGTGAATTTAACAAAACATAACACAGTACTGAGTACTGGTTAAACGGGGACAAGGGTAAGGAACAAAATAAATGTTATACATCCTGGACAACAAGGTGCTGAGAATAACAATGAACATTTACGTGCCCCAGGGCTACTTTGTTCCACAAAATGGGTAATAAAGATATAAATGGATTTGAATTAAATTGACTTGTAGTTTGGCTAATGCCTGAAATTGTGGAACAACTTTCCCATGGCTGAACTTTGACCTGTGACCTGTAACCTATAAGTCAATAAGTGTGAATAGACATGAAGATGTGAGGGGCTTAGATATTTAACTGTACTCTCCCCTGCTGTATCTCCTCCTGTCCACGTATTTCTTTCCCTGAGTAGTCCACCCGTTCGTACCTCTGCAGGTCAATAAGTAATTAGTGTTTTATGATTTTATGGGATGGCAGGTTGCCATTGAAGATGATTTTTAAGGCGGCATGCCAGAGGTTGTCTGGCCGACAGGAGTCACTGTTTATAGCTCTGGTCATTAAATGGCTCCTTCTCTGTCCATAAAAAATAATTTAACATGAAATAGGCAATTAGATCCAGTGTGTTTATCCACTAATAAAAGTATGCTGGGTAAAGTTTTGATCATTGTACAGGCTATCATTTAGAAAGGAGCATCACAATGTTGATGGTTCTACCTTTTCTTGTGTAAGCGTCCCTAAAATAAATGTATATACGTGTAATGTATTTCAGACCCAAAATATTCAGCCTGGTGAAAAATATATTTAAGTAACACTACTTCTTCCAGAAAGATGTGAAATGAAAGCATCTGTTGGTATGTATTTTTTAGGTCTGCAGAGGAATCTTTTTTTTTAAATCCCAAATGGCCTGGACAATATTATTGGCACCATTTTAAGTTGCACAAAACAATTTGATTTAAAGCAGGTGATTCACCTTGAACTCACCAGTCGTGTGTCACAGGTAGGTGTCTATAATAATCACTAATTCAACCAGTTTAAATGGAGCAAAGCACTCTTTCTGCTGTTTTGTGTCACTGAGCATATCACTTTTGGAGACTGGCAGAGCCACTATAGCAAGGACAGGAGAGGGACAGTGTGTTTCCATAGTATAATATATCATTCCCTGTCCATGGAAGAGTATCAGCTGAGCATTTGACACTGTTACACTCCAAAAATGAACAGAGATGAGTTACTCCAATATATTTATATTACGTTGGTTTAACGCAAAATATTCATGTTTTGGAATGGAATGTATTTAAATTAATTAGAATCAACATAAAACTCTGATTTCAAATGAACATGATTTGTTTACATAGATCCAACGTGAATGGAATGCGCTGGAATAACTACACTTGCTTGAAACATGCCTTGTCAAGTTAACGTAAAAAGAGTTTGTTCAGTCAATGTTTTTAAGTTGGTTGACCCTTAAACAACACCATGAGCTGTTGAAGCAAGGCATTGTGGATATTAGTTATTATTTACCTGTTTAACGCAACTGTATTTTAGAAAAATAATTGCAAGTATTATAAATGTGTGAGGTTTGGGTTTATAGATAGAATCCTTTGGAAAGGTTTACAAATGTTTTTTTAGCACCCTGGACCGTGCATCATGTTTGACTGATAGTGTTGAGACAATTGCCACTGTGGTATTAAGCGCTATCTACCCAAACATGACAAAGTCCAGGTGAAAATAGCAGTCGTAGTCCACTGAAGCACATCACGTGACATCACCTTCTCGTGCAAGCACAATATGTGAAATGAGTACATGTTGGATCAACTTGAGAAAAATAATTGAACCTGAAATAACATTATTACATTGGGTTGATGAGATACATGCATAGGTTGAACAGCAGTGATTACTGTATTATATAGCCCTACATATATAATTTAAATTAGAGTAACATTTTTGCGTTGAACTCACATAATACAATTGCATGGGACCTGTTGCCGAAATAAATGTACTTAAAGTCAACAAGCCATTTTTTTGAGTGAAGGTGTGAAAACAGAAACAGAAGTGAAACAGAAGATTTTTAAGAGCAATCAATCTGTTTTGCCTGTTTTTGAAACAGAGATTTATGAAATATTTTCTAATAACTGCAATTAGATTTCTAAATTCAAAGATGGTTAAAATGGTTGATGGTTGATGGTACATCTAGACATGTTTTTGTAACTTTATTTCTTTCTGTATCTGTATTTTATTATATCCTCCCTTTTATTTTCTCTGAACTTGAACGATGATTCTACAGTTTCCATTCTTTGCTTTCAGCTTCACCAGCAGACGTAAAACGACCTTGGAATATTGTTACGTTAGCGGGCAAATGTTACCCTTACTGGGAAAGTTTGCATTCTAGATCCTACGTTCTGTTTGTGAGGCGAAGAGTCTCCGTTACCATAGGCAACAACTAATGAAACTTCGTTTTATCGGCAGAAATTAATGGGGGTTTTTTATCTGCAAAATGTAGAAATGTGTGCGTTAAACTGGAGTCAATTCCTCGTCATGGATTTGATTCCAGGTCTTATAAGTCGATTCCCGATTACAGCCATCACTGGAATAATAATGGTTCCTTGTTCTTTCATATGTTATTCCATTACTTTTCCTAATGTTTTAGGTTTTTGTTGTTTCAGTATCGGTCTCGAGATATTTAGGGCAGGTATCGTATCGAAGTCATAATTTTGGTATTGTGACAACACTAGCATGTATAATATCAAGGCTACAAGTCCATATCCAGAGATCTCGATGTTCCTGTGTCCATTGTGCGTAATGTTAATAGACGTTTAAGGTCCATGGTACTGTAGTCAACCTCCATGAAAGGGGACGCAAGAGAAAAGTTGACCGAAGATTGCAACAAAGGATTGTTCGTATAGCGGAGAAAGGACCTCAAACAACTGCAAAACAGATTCAAGCTGACCTTCAGATACATGGTATAAACTTTCGACTCGCACCATCCGTCGTCAACTCAATGAAAGGGGATTCTATGGTGGGAGACCCAAGAGGACGCTACTGCTGAGAGAGACAGAAGAAAGCCCCACTGGAATTTGCCACAACACACCTGAACAAGTCATAATCTTTCCGGGAGAATGTCTTGTGGACAGAAGACACCAAATTCTATACTTTTGTTAAATCTAGGGCAGTACCTGACTCAGAATTGTGTCAGTTGAATCAGATTTGACTTTTCAATGCGTAGATTACACTATTCAGACCTTTTTTTCTGGCATTAGTTTCAGGGGTGATTTTGACCACATTAGCATAGCCTATTTTACCTAAATCTAGGCTGTTGTTACTTTGCATCTCATGTAGCCTACTCCAGACCATAATCTGGAAATCTCCAGAACAATAGCGAGTGTCACAAAGCTGCATCTGAGTCAAAGGTCATGGGTACTCCAGCAGGACAATGACCTAAAACACATCAAAAAGCACCCAGGAATGGTTAAAAAGAAAACATTACACTGTTCTTAAGTAATAGTATATCTAGGGTGTACATTTTGTGAATGGCATTTTTTTTATAATACTTCTGTCAATTTAAACCTATTTAAATTGTGAGTTTTTCTTTAAATGTGCAGGGGTGCCGATAAAGTATATATACGATTGTATATGCCTTAAGGTGGCCAAATAATATGTAATTTGTATAATACAACATTAATCCATTCCTGCTGGCCAAAATAGAAGTAGATACCATCATATGTAGGTGAGTTATTATTTGATTAAGATATCTAAATATTTAGTTTAGACAACTAGGGTTAGGACTAAGGACACAGGTTATCATAGTCATAGTGTTTAGACACTCCTTCCTTAATCTCTTCTCAGCCTCTCTCCTCTTTATCACTCTTATCCCTCAAATCTCCAGCCAACCTTTATCCTACTCTCCATCCCCCTTCTTTCCCACACACTCTCCTAGAGTGTATCTGTCTCTCTCTTTACTGCTTCTCTCTATCCCTAGCTTCATAGCCCTTTCTTCTCTCTTTTTCTCTTTCTTTATCCAAGCCTGACTGCCTGTCTGTAGCTTAATAGCGTTGTGACAGGCCAGGAATAACTCACAAGTGGAGCTAATCAAAGGTGAAAAGGGAGAATCAGTAAATGTCGTATCCTTTTGCCACTTTCATCAATCCCGCTAACTCAATACAAACTAAAGCTTAGCAAATTTTCTGGGGAAGGAAATTAATATGTAACACATCTGTGTGGCGGGTGGCCGGCGGATGGAATTGGAAAAGTCTGCGTCGAATCAGGGAGAGATTATTGGGGAGACAATTGGCTCCTGGCCTGTAATCAGGGAACAGTGAGGTGTGTCTCTCTTATGACTGCCCGCTGACCCAGACACACTCACACACATCACCGAGCGCTGCATGCTTGAGGGATATTTTTCCTCTCTCTTCCAATTCAATCAGAGGGGCCATCCACCCTGCAGAGAGGCCGCTGTTGGCCGCGTGCATGACAGTATCAATTCAATTACCTTGGAAATGGATACATATTCAAGGCATAGAGAGTCTGAGACCACAGCGGGGGAGAGCAAGGGGAAAGAGGGAGAAACAAAAAAATGCACATTTACCACATAATAACTTTCATTTGGAGTCGTATAGAAAACAATTCAGCTCTGCATTTGTCCCTGTCGAATCTCATTTTCAACAAATGAAGTTTACAAAATATCAATTCAATTTCAAGTGCAGGATGCCCTCGCACGTGGTACCTCTGATCATAACTCTGAGGGGCCCCTGGTGGCTCGACAATATTTCCAGTCAGAAGCAATCAAAACCAGAACAGCCTGTACTAATCCGTTCAATTTCATCCTTTAGACTGGTGTCTTTTGCCCCCCGTAAACATACACACAAACACAAACATGAATACACACATGGACATGCACACAGATCCCCCATTGGCCAGGTGTTAAGCAGAGTTTCTGTCTTCCACTGCAGTTCAACTTTGGGCCGGTTGGCCGTTTGACAGAGAGGATCGATGTCATAGAAAGTTCTATAAATGGTACCCTATTTTATGTGAATCTGACAAACTACCCTTGTTACTATAAACTGACTGTGATGGTAATTTCAACTCAGGGTTGGTTTTGGAGTTTAAAAACATGAGATCCATTAGACACCGAGGGTTTTCAAATCAAATCATTACAAGCATAAAGATTGACAGTCTCTCAACTATTTGCCAGTTCATGAACAAGCACTCTGTCCATCTTCAAGAATGAACACAAATGTATCTCCTAATTATGTCCTGATAACTTTAAGTTAAACACCTTGCAACTTAAAAGGCAAGTCAACAGTGCTCACTTACCAACTATCTACTTCTACTATCTTAAATGTGTCTATTTACATTTTCCAGTCCAAACTGCCCCATTTGCATACATGGCCAAGTATTCTATCTGCTGATGTACTTGTAAGTGTAAAACCCTCCCCTTTCTTTTCTTTTTTCTAGTTCTGTAGCTTCTTTGGCGATTCATTAAGGCAAATCGTTACCTAGAATTAAATGGTTTTGTTATTGTTGATATCTACACCAGCAGCTCTATCCTGTCTCTGTGTCCCACGGGCTTCTACATTGCCTGGGATGGCTTAGCAGTTTAATTATAAATTAAGCATGTGAGACTTCCTTGAAATGTTGCAGCAGAAAGTGGTTAGGGCTGCCGCTTTTTACCACTGTCACAATGATCTGCCAGTTTATGAAATTATCCTCAGCATCACACTAGCGTCTTCTGTAATTACCAGGCATGGCTTAGCTGGTGGCAAAATAAGGAGCTCAAAGCACTGTTTAACGAATCAATTTGCAATGCTTACCTTGTAGAGGTCTTTGTGTGCCTTTGTTTTAGCAGTGGTGTGTGTGTTTGTGTGTGAGTGAATGTGTTTGGACCTCTTGCAGAGCTGATCTACTAACAGTTTAACAAAGCGCTCTGAAACCTGACACGCTGTAAATGTGTAAATGGAAGAATAACTACGAGCTGACATGCACAAATACATTATATTGATCTTCTGACTCGGCCCCTGCTTCTTGCAAACACACACATTACTGAAAAAGTATTACAGATTGTTTCATGAAAATCTTCATTCTGACGGAATCATAATTTTGCTTACACTTAAATCAGTTATGAGACAAGAAAACCAAAAAGAGGAGGGGAAAAACAGAAGAAGAAGAAGAGGAAGAAGAAGAGAGAAGGATTGCGGAGAGAAGAAGTAGTGTGTGGTGACCACTAACCACCACTGAACAAAAAGCCAGCTTGGACCTTGCCACCATTTGCATGTTAAGTGGTGTCAATCTGCATTGATTCAACCAATTGAAATGCAATGGGGTTTTAGTACAGCCCCTGTTTACACCAGCCCTGCTAGCCTTTACATATGAACATATTGGATTCAGATTAGTACCCTGAGCATGGCTCAGACACACAGGAAACTTATCTTATCTCTAATTAAAATCCCAGAACAGCCTTTTAGAACCTATTCTGCTCCACTAGGGTGTATGTGTGTGTGTATGTGTGTGTGTGTGTGTGTGTGTGTGTGTCTGTGTGTCCATGTGCTCAGTAGTTAGAAAGGCGTCTCAAACCACTGTATGAAAAAAAAAGTTTGTACCATATTCCTAGACATAACCCTCCCTTCCAGCTTTTCATCTTCTATTTTATCACAGTTTCCCTCACGCACATACAATCCAGCTTCTATCAATCCAACATTTCCTCTTTTAAACAGCAAGAATAACCTCTAATTACTCCCCCTTCCACAGAAAGAGAGCAGGCTTTTTTAAAGCTAAACTGTCTGGTTGTTTTACTGGCATCTACAAAATACCTCCAATTGGGCTGCTTTGGATAATTGCGTTCTTGATGCCCGTTATTTTGCACCACGTTTATTCCTGGCAGGGTTGTTGGTGCATGGTGCGCCAGTGCAGACTAATTAGCCCAGCAGGGTAAATTAAATAGCTTGTCTAATGAGAGAGAGTTCTGTGATCTGGGGGGCCATCCACACTCCAGAGAGATAATTCATTATGAGAGATAATGTCAAGCTGGGAGCATACTATGTTCAACCAAGGGATGGATTGTGTGTTCCAGTAGAGCTTTGTAGTTGTACCAGCACTCAACTCTCCCATCCCCTTTTGACTCCAACACACACACACACTGCTCTATGACCGAAAACAATGTGCGAGGCAACATAGCGAGGAGAAGCTGATTACTGTCAGTAATTAACTAGACCAATGAAATGTAGACACAGACTCATAATCATTCTATGATTGTCGACATAACAAGAGTCGTGATGTGTGATCCCTAGCAGTTAATGGTTGCACAAGGAACTATACATCCTTAAGCATAATTAGTTTAAGGACAGCATTTTTGGTCAAAGTGATAACAACATCACTGACTAGTCACACATTTGGTGTCTTCTCTTTTGATTAAAAGTGAACTCACCAGCTACCACTGGTCAACCTCTACGTAATACTGATGGTGGTCACTGCTGTTGAGAAATCTAAGCATCAAAAAAGTTAACGGTGTCTCAACTGTGAAAACGGTGAAGTGAACTCCAACCCTTTGTTTGGATCACAAAAAAATAAAAGTTTTTATGTCTTTCAAACAGAAAAGTAGGAAGAAACTAGAAAATGCATTTCCCTGAGCAAATGCGATGTGATACGTCACAGTTAGACTGACCGCCTTAGCACACACAAGTGTACTGCAGTCCAGACCCTATTTGTTAACGGGGCGCTTACTGTTGCAGTGGCGCCGGAACTGGGGAGGCCACGGGATCTTTGCCGCCCCCCCCCCTGCTGTTTCCTTTTGTGTGGGATGGGGGGGTGCGTTTTGCACAGCCTTCCCGTTGTCACTGTATTCCACTGACATGCACATGCAGCTTGTTTTATGATCTGCATTTTGCTTAAGCAATCTGGCCAGCAGTTTTTTTTGTTTTAGCACTCCAAGACTACAGACCCGTCGCCCTGACCTCTGTGGTTATGAAGTCTTTTGAGTGCCTTGTCCTGTCCCACCTCAAAACCCTCACCGACCCCCTCCTGGACCCCCAGCAGTTCGCCTACAGAGCCAACAGGTCTGTAGATGATGCTGTCAACATGGCCCTTCACTTCCACTTCCAGCACCTGGACTCAGCAGGATGCTATGCCAGGATCCTGTTTGTGGACTTTAGCTCTGCCTTCAATACAGTCATCCCGGCTATGCTACAGGTCAAGCTCTCCCAGCTGCACGTGCCCGACTCCACCTGCAGGTGGATCACAGACTTCTTGTCTGACAGGAAGCAGCACGTGAAGCTGGGGAAACACGTCTCAGACTCCCGGACCGTCAGCACTGGTTCCCCTCAAGGCTGCGTTCTTTCCCCTCTGCTCTTCTCACTGTACACCAAAAGCTGCACATCCAGTCACCGGTCAGTCAAGCTCCTGAAGTTCGCAGATGACACCCCCCTCATCGGACTCATCTCTGGTGGGGATGAGTCTGCCTACAGGTGGGAGATTGATCATCTGGTGACTTGGTGTAGTCACAACCACTGAGAGCTTAACCCTCTAAAAACGGTGGAGATGGTTGTCGACTTCCGGAAGAACGCAGCCCCACCCGCCCCCATCACCATGTGTGACTCCCCAGTCAACGCTGTGGAGTCCTCCCGCTTCCTGGGCAACATCATCACCCAGGACCTCAAGTGGGAGCAGAACATCAGCTCCCTCACCCAAAAGGCCCAGCAGAGGATATTCAACCTGCCAAAGACAATGATGGTGAACTTCTACACTGCCATCATCGAGTCCATCCTCACCTCCTCCATCACCATCTGGTACGCTGCAGCTACAACTAAGGACAAGGGCAGGCTGCAGCGTATCATCCGCTCTGCAGAGAAGGTGATTGGCTGCAATCTGCCGTCCCTTCAGAACCTGTACACCTCCAGGACCCTGAGGCGGGCAGGAAAGATTGTGGCCGACCCCTCCCACCCTGGACACAAACTCTTCGACCCGCTCCCCTTTGGCAGGAGGCTGCGGTCCATCAGGATCAAAACCTCACGCCATGAAAACAGTTTCTTCTCGTCAGCTACAACCCTCATCAACAAGGCGCGGGACCCCCACTGACACTGACTCTTAATCCCCTCCCATGGACACTATGCGTTACATTAACGCACGTAACATAATGTGAGCAATTCTTGTTAACTCTGTATATTTTTGCACACTTCTGTACAACATTACTTCTTTTAAAAACTGCACAGCTCTGCCACTTTTACATTTCTGACATTGCACGTATTTCATTCATATAGTCATATTCTATTGTACTTCTTTTTTTGTATATTTATACTTCTTGTAAACATTTCTCTTTTTTTGATTCGTTTTTAACTTAATTCCTTGTATTGTGTTTATGTATATACACCATTTACACCAAAGCAAATTCCTTGTATGTGTAAACCTACCTGGCAATAAACCTGTTTCTGATTCTGATACTGTTTTGGCATTCCATTCCATGCTGTTTGCTTGTTGCATTGCTAAGGCTGGTAATGTTTTGGGCCAACGTTTATGAGTTCGCTATATAGGGTAGACCTACATAATTATCTGCTCACACATGTGAAGAGCGGTTAGCATATTACGAATGAGCAAGCTTTAAAGCTTTTAGGCTTTAAGCTTAATACCAATTTGTATGCAGTTCATGAGTTATATGTCAGCACTGGTCCTCCTGATCTGATTCTTTTTTACAATAGAGCACGTTCATAAAAAAATATTATAACAAACAATACAAATGTGAATTTTCTGTTGAATGGCTTACAAGTTTTCTGAGAGATCAACATCCAGAATTAACTAAAATCAGAATAGATTTATCCATCATGAGCCTGCTTTAGGTGTGCAGGATGCAACCCCAGATTATCCGGAAAACACCCCTTCTTGCACCCCCCATTCTTGTAGTCATTATGGCGCCGCTGCTAGATTGGTAGTGCTGCTTCATCATAATTTAATGGCAGACTAATACCATGACTAAGTAGCTTACTAATGTTCATTTTTATTTTTGTTCTCTAAGCTCTATATGTTTGCACATGCATTAAATTAGTTTAATAATTAAAATTAAAATTAAAAATTAATTAAAATCACTCAGACTATCCACAATGACACTAGAGCTTAAACAAAGTGGATCGAGGGTCAGCCAAATTGCGCTGTGTAAAACTCTTCCTGTAATAGCTTGGGCATTATAACTTTATCGCGTTATTTTCTTCTTTCACATGGATTTCAACACACTATTAATTGCCAGAATCATATTGTAGAAATAAACGTAGTTTATGGGAAATGGGCGATATTATGAAGGCACGGTTTATGCGGAATGGACAAATCTATTTTATTAGAATTAATTTTATGACAATGTAATGCAGTATCTTCTATTCATCCTAACAGCTAACTGTATTTCCGAAACAACATCTAGATCCACCATTGTTATTTCTCCAACACTTCAATGGGGCTACTGTAAATACGTATTATATAAATTGTTCCAGATAAGTTTACTCAACGATGAGCGCTACAACCATACAGATGGAACATGTAGGCCTACTGCGCTCTCTATACATTTCAATGCATGGGTGCAAAACACCGATTAAAAATAATAAGAAAATTACACGTGAACCGATCATTCACACTCATCAGATACATGCACGCACACTATCTCTATTGTCTTGATAAATCATTTTATGACAATGTAATGCAATATCTTCTATTCATCCTAACAGCTAACTGTATTTCCGAAACAAGATCTAGATCCTTAACTAGATCCACCATCATTATTTCTCCAACACTTCAATAGAGCCTGTAAATACTGTAAACACGTATTATATAACTTGTTCCAGATAAGTTTACTCAACGATGAGCGCTAACCATACAGATGGAACATGTAGGCCTACTGCGCTCTCTATACATTTCAATGCATGGGTGCAAAACACCGATAAAAAATAATAAGAAAATAATACGATTGTTAAATAATAACAAGAAAATAAATGTGCAAGCTGACATGGCTTGGCATATGATGTTCCATAATGCCAAAATTATATCTAGTGTTGCATTGGCTTTTTATAATGCCTTTGTCGTCTTTTACGAATTGTTAATTCACTACACAGTGTTGACAGTCAATGCCGCATGCCTTGTGGTTTGCATTGACTATTGTAAGCAGTTATTATTTCAGTAACACTCACTTCTTGATTTGCTAAATTGCTAGTGAACATGAAACACCATGCAATTGTCGTTCATTACAGCAGGAGAGGGAAGCGTCTATCCATGGCTAGGTGCTAATGCTAACTAGAAACTAGCTTACTCACTATGGAATAATTAGCAATACGGTGACGCCTTCACATATACTCACAGGCGCATTCGTGCAGATGTCCTGAACTGTTGGCATGGTGTTTTTGTTTTTTATGAGTTAGCTATCCCACTTCTGACGCCCCTAATGAAGGACCAAGATGAATCACACCCTTGTGTATACTGCCGAATTATACCCTTGTGTATACTGCTATCTAGTGACATACTGTATGTAACCTTTACATTTTATTGCGGTCACTAGATGACAGTATACACAAGGGTATGATTCATCTTGGTCCTTCATTCCAGCTCACTTCAAGTCTTACCCTCTTCCCATTCATTGTCTATGGGCAAATTAAGCGTGTAAAAGAGGCAATTATGAAATAACTAGTGGACAGATTAATTAGCTGTGTGCAAGCGCAGTCCGTGGCATTCGAACTGACATTTTGGCGTTGCAATGGAAGCAAAATGCACCGTAGTTAGGTGCAAAAAAATGGGGCCAATAATAATAATAAAACTTAAGGATAACAGTATATGATTGCGTCCTACGAGGCAATCACATACCAACCAGACGGAATCATTCATTCATGCAGTTAACAAGCCAAGGCAGTCAGTATAGCCTACTAACGTAACAACTTGCAATTACATAACATCAACGCTAGATGGTGGTATATGCCCGGGAAATCTCTCTCCCAGTCAAAACCCTCTCCCCATACATTTTAATGGGGCCAAAAAACGATTAAAAATAATATTTAAAAATATAACACGTGAACCGATCACTTAGCTGTATGTAAGCGCAATGGACCGCAATACCCAAGACATGTGGGCACTGGAATGGAATCGATTGGGTCAAAACTGCGGGCATAGTTAAGGCACCAAAAATAGGCCTAAAAATAATAATAATAATAATAATATGACTTTGCGATAACAAGATGTGATGCATCATCACTGACGCATCACATAATAACCTCTAACATCCATAACACTGAAGACACAGGTAGGTCTCTAATCTGGATTTCCAGGCTCCAGACCAGGGCTGCTGCCACTAAGTTTTTCAGTTAATGGCAGTAGCACAAAAACTGGTGGCAAACATGCAACGTCAGGGAGATGTTCAGATTTTGTCTAAATAACGATTGTTAGTTCAGACCCACTTTTGTACGTCTGGTGGATGTGCAATAGGGGTACATACAGTGTCCATTTTAGGACATTTGTCAGTCTCAGTTGTACTTTGTATCAATATCATCAAAGCTTGTGGTTATTGTCGCTAAAACTTGCTTTCAAAGTCAGTTTACTGAAAAGTTGTATTCATTGTCGTCAAAACTTAGTGTCTTTGTCATCAGGATTTGTTTTCAAAGTCAGTATAACTAAAATTTGGTTTCGATCTCACCACAAGATGGTGTCATTCTCAGTTGGCTGTCAGTTTCGTCACAACTTCTGTTCAAAGTCAGTCTAAGCAGAACTTGTTCTCAATGTCACCTGAACTTGGAGTGTTTCTCACCAAGACTTGGCCTGACTAGTGAAGCAGCGCCGCGATTGCATTATTGGTCTGGGTAGTGGCAAAAGGCTAAAATTTTAACGTCTAACTAAGACCCCTCTTGGACGTCTATGGACGTACAACACGGTCAGTATCTGGACGTTAATGGACGAGCAAAACAGGTTCGATCTTTGAACGTCGGACTGGGACCCTTTTTGAATGTCTGTGGACGGCCAACATGGCCAATATTTGAACGTCTTACTAGGACGCCTTTTGGACATCTGTGGACGTGCAAAACAGGTTCAATATTTGAACGTCTGACTGGGACCACTTTTGGACGTATGTGGTGCAATGAAAGCTATACATACATATAGATATATGTACATTTAAATAGGTCTCAAAACCATTTTGCACACATTCAGTTAGTTTCATAGTTATTGATATTTAATGTTTGGCCAATTTGTGTTGTAATAATGAAAATGTAACTTGGATTGCAATAGGATTGCTATTTTTTCATGTCCATATTTCATGCCCTTCGATGACATCAAACTCATTTACTCTCAGAACTGTCAGACTAAATTAAAGTGCATGTCTAAAACTGCATGTGTGAGATTTAGTTAAATAAATCGGCATTGTTTTTAGTGAATTTTACAAGTCAGTTGGCAAATAACCTTATTCGAATTGTAAATTTTTTTATTGTGTTAATATTTTGCTGAAAACCTCATAAAAATATTCTCTTGTCATTTCAAACAATGTTCCATCTTTATTCGACAAGATTTCATGCATTTACAATTTTAAATAAGTCTATTAATGTGGTATAAATGTGTTTATTTACAATAAATGGTCCTGCGCACTGCTTTCACTAGAATCAGTTTTATTTTATACTGTATTTTGGTCATCCAAACTTGGAACAATGGCCAACCTGATGAAGGTTTGATGACAAAAACATGGTATTCAATAAAGCTGATAGTAAGTGTAGATATGATGGAACTCAGGCCTCATTTACAATTAAACAGTAAAGTTGGTCTAAATATAGTGCAACAGGGACATCTGAAATGAGTCGAAGAAAGAGTCTGGCGCAAATGCTGCTGTGGTATCACCCAGACTTATTGTTGTGAGTGATAGCTGTCTGTCGAGCTGTGAGTCCGGAGAGAAGTGCTAAAAAGTAAATCCAATGAATTATTATTATAATTAAAAGACGTCTTTTTTGAACGTTAAAAAGACGTTCAGAAAAGACGTCGCAAAAACTTTAATTTTGAACCCTGTAAGGTCCCAGTCAGACAGGACCCAGTTTTTGCAGTGAGAGGCATCTTTTTCCAGTTGTTTTATATAGGCAGTAAGTGTTTTGAGCACTGCTTGCGCCCGCTGCGCCTCGCTTTTTTGCAGGAGCGCTCTGAATGCCTCAACCCCCCTGCTAAATCACTAATTTCACTGGATATCAGTTAATACATTTATAAATGATATTATAATTATACAATAAATGTATTAAATATTTTGCACACACTCAAACAAAAGTAAACAATTTATTTTCATTAACAGGTTCCACGCGATTGTATTGTTAGTTCAAAGCAAACATTTCATGTTCATCTAAACCAAAAAAAAAGATTTGTTAAAATTTTTTATTATGCTACTCATATACAGTGCCTTGCAAAAGTATTCACCCCCCTTGGCATTTTTCATGTTTTGTTGCCTCACAACCTGGAATTAGAATGGATTGTTTGAAGGTTTGCATCATTTCATCCAGAGAACATGCCTACAACTTTGAAGATGTGATTTTTTTTTTATTGTGAAGCAAACAACAAATAGGACAAAATAACAGAAAACTTCAGCGTGCATAACTATTCACCCCCCTAAAGTCAGTACTTTGTAGAGCCACCTTTTACGGCAATTACAACTGCAAGTCGCTTTGGATAAGTCTCTATGAGCTTACCATATCTTGCCACTGGGATTTTTGCCCATTCCTCAAGGCAAAACTGCTCCAGCTCTTTCATGTTGGATGGTTTCCGCTTGTGAACAGCAATCTTCAAGACTGACCACAGATTCTCAATTGGATTGAGATCTGGGCTTTGACTAGGCCATTCCAACACATTTAAATGTTTCCCCTTAAACCACTCGAGTGTCGCTTTAGCAGTATGCTTCGGGTCATTGTCCTGCTGGAAGGTGAACCTCCGTCCCAGTCTCAAATCACAGGCAGATTGAAACAGGTTTTGCTCAAGAATATCCCTGTATTTAGCACCATCCATCTTTCCCTCGACTCGAATCAGTTTCCCAGTCCCTGCTGCTGAAAAACATCCCCACTGCATGATGCTGCCACCACCATGTTTCACTGTGGGGATGGTGTTCTTGGGGTGATGGGATGTGTTGGGTTTGCGCCATACATAGCGTTTTCCTTGGTGGCCGAAAAGTTCAATTTTTGTCTCATCTGACCAGAGCACCTTCCTCCATACATTTGGGGAGTCGCCCACATGCCTTTTGGCAAACTCAAAACGTGCCTTCTTATTTTTAACACTAAGTAATGGCTTTTTTCTGGCCACTCTTCCATAAAGCCCAGCTCTGTGGAGTGTACGGCCTATTGTGGTCCCATGCGCAGATACACCAGTCTCTGCTGTGGAACTCTGCAGCTCCTTTAGGGTTACCTTTGGTCTCTGTGCTGCCTCTCTGATTAATGCCCTCCTTGCCCGGTCTGTGAGTTTTGGTGTGCGGCCCTCTCTTGGCAGGTTTGTTGTGGTACCATGTTCTTTCCATTTGAAGATGATGGATTTGGTGGTGCTCCGGGGGATCATCAAAGATTTGGATATTTTTTTAGAACCCAACCCTGACTAGTACTTCTCAACAACTTTGTCCCTGACTTTTTTTGGAGAGCTCCTTGGTCTTCATGGTGTGATGCCTCTTGCTTAGTGGTGTTGCAGCCTCTGGGACCTTTCAGAAAAGGTGTGTTTATACTGACAGATCATGTGACACTTAGATTACACACAGGTGGACTTCATTTCACTAATTATGTTACTTCTGAAGGTAATTGGTTGCACCAGAACTTTTGAGGGGCTTCATAGCAAAGGGGGTGAATACATATGCACATGCCAATTTCCAGATTTTAATTTTTAAAAATAATTTTTAATATATATTTTTTTCTCATTTCACTTCACCAACTTAGACGATTTTGTGCAGATCCATCACATAAAATTCAGATTAAAAAAACATTTAAATTACAGGTTGTAATGTAACAAAATAAGTAACTAGCCAAGGGGGGTGAATACTTTTGCAAGGCACTGTATATATCATTCATACATGAATCACTGTTGTTCAATAAACGCATGTTTCTCATCTACCCAATGTAATAATATTATTTCAGGTTAATTTATTTTACTCAAGTTGGTCCAACATGTACCCAAATTACATACTGTGCTTGCATGTAACACGTAACGTCGAGTACTTTGACGCAACGGATTACGACTATTGTCGCTGTTTAGAAAGAAAGAGCTTTATAACTATGGCAATAGTCTCTAGTTATTACAACGTTGGATCTATGTAAACAAATCATGTTAATTTGAAATCAGAGTTTTATGTTGATTCTAATCAATTTAAATATGTTCCGTTCCAAAACATGAATATTTTGCATTAAACCAAGTAATATAAATATACTGGACTAACTCAACTAATGTTCATTTGAGTGCAGTATATTGTGCAAGATATTAAATTAATGGGCGTAACTATCAGGTCGTCATTAAAACATAATGAGGTGTAAATATTTAATTAATACTGAATAAATATTGTTTTAACATTGGCTCAACTCCAGTAGCGAACTGTGGAGCCTAGAACCGGTCCTCCAGTAACGTAATTTGGATTAATTAGAAAGATATGCTGATTAATGTTTAAAAAGTACCCTCAATTTTATTGTTTGATCTTGCAGCTTTTGGAATTCTGAGATCGCTATAGTACGTGAATGTTGACGTTTGTGTAGATTTATTTTAATTTTAGTCCCGTCATTAATCGATTTTGATTGGCTGATTACGATTGATGAGCTTTTGGCTTCTTGGAAATAATGCAAACCCCACCAGCGTTTCAGAAACAAGTATTTACCAAGCCTCGGTTTGAAGGAGCCTTTTGAACCTAATTGTTGGTTCCTTGTCTCTACCAGACAAGTTCGCAAAATCTAGCATAAAGGCTAAAAATGATTTGAAAAATAATGATAATACTCAAATATTTTCTTATTATATTTAGGGGTGCTGAGAGGAAATTTAGAGGTGCTTGAGCACCCCTAAAAAGGGTCTAAAATCATCCATGGTATTGTGACTGACGATGATGACTTACAACCTGAACGCTCTGGGTTGCTGTGCTTTGCATGGGAAAAGGCTGTCATAGTATACTCAATGAACTTACATCGATGCTTCGTTATTCTACACCGCGTGACAGAGAGAAAAATTTTGCATGTGGGTAGTATAGAGGATAGGAAATATTCAAACAAAATCAGCCAACTATACAAAATATGACTTTAGGATTTTAATAATAATAAAAATAAATAAAAAAAACACCAACGAAAATCAATTGGCAGCACTGCCACCAATAAATTTTTTTTGCCAGTGGACGGATTTTTGGTGGCATTTGCCAAGTTGGTGGCAGTCTGAAGCCCTGGAAGGGAAGGCTAACACAGACTAACATACTGAAGGTAGAAAGCAGGTCCAATAAAACTGAATTAGGTTCTACTTTGTGTTAATATTCAAAAAAATACCAAAAAGCTTTGAAAATGTTTAAAAAAAGTGTTAAAAAAACCTGCCGTGTATATGCTTTATATCAACAAATGAATGCCCCACATTTCCAGCATTGATATCAAAGCAGGCCTCTCTGTTTTGGACACGCAATTCTCTTTATCAGTAATAATAGCGTGGCTCCTGGGGGCCAAACTAACGGTGGGACACTGATAATGGAGCTGAGAGACGAGGGAGGGCTGGCCAGACTATGCATGCTTTTAATAAGAAAAAAATCAAAAAAGAGTTGGCTGGGCAAATGCAGCCCTTTTAACATGAACAATTATGGTGATTAACAATGATACTCTGGGCTCATTTTTCACACCGCATGGTGAGGAGGAACGTGGGTGAGAGAGAGATTGAAAAAGAGAGAGAGAACCGATAAGCTTGTTTACACACTGAGGATTCTTCAAGCAGCCAGTCGTTCATCACGGAGGGAGCAGAGAGGAGTTGAACGGCCCACCGCAATTAAAAACACCTTATGACCTTGTGACTACAGAAGGTCCTGCTAGTGTGTGTGTGTGTGTGTGTGGGTGGGGGGGGGGGGGGGGGGGGGCTAACAAAGAGGCCCTTAGGGTGTGTGAGCATGTGATAGAGGTAAATGTTTGAAACACTCATATTTTTTCTTTATTAAACTTATATATATCTATGCTCTAAAAACAAGGTTGATATTCCACAGCCTCAAGATATAACAGATGATTGTCCTCTCTTTACCATTCCCCACCCAAGGCACAGAAACATAGCAAGGCAACAAATTTGACAGCGAGAATCAGTAATATCCTGCAGTCTGTGCTCAAAATACGATAGTCACATGTTGTTCTTTTGATCCAACAAGAATTCTACGGTTGACCAGAAGCGCAACACTTCATGGGTTCTCTCTTGCCATGTTGACAGGAAGGAGGTGGATATGTTTTAAAATTGGAGAAGGCACATGCACTGTCAGAGACGGTTCTATGCCATTTTTAACGAGGGGGCCAGGATGGGGTCACCTGTTTTGTTAGAGGATCTACCCATAACTATGGAAAACACAAGATGAGATCTCCGTTATTTCACATTTACATCTCCAAGACAAAATTCAGCTCTTGTCAAGACCAAAGAGAGATTTGGTGCATTTTCTCATTCATCTCAATTGTCACACATGAGAAATATACATTGTTCAGTCTCACAGGGATCAATGTGTGAGTTCTCTAAATTATCTTACATACAGGGCCTTGCAAAAGTATTCACCCCCCTTGGCTAGTTACTTATTTTGTTACATTACAACCTGTAATTTAAATGTTTTTTTTATCTGAATTTTATGTGATGGATCTGCACAAAATAGTCTAAGTTGGTGAAGTGAAATGAGAAAAAAATATATATTAAAAATTATTTTTAAAAATTAAAATCTGGAAATTGGCATGTGCATATGTATTCACCCCCTTTGCTATGAAGCCCCTCAAAAGTTCTGGTGCAACCAATTACCTTCAGAAGCAACATAATTAGTGAAATGAAGTCCACCTGTGTGTAATCTAAGTGTCACATGATCTGTCAGTATAAACACACCTTTTCTGAAAGGTCCCAGAGGCTGCAACACCACTAAACAAGAGGCATCACACCATGAAGACCAAGGAGCTCTCCAAACAAGTCAGGGACAAAGTTGTTGAGAAGTACTAGTCAGGGTTGGGTTATAAAAAAATATCCAAATCTTTGATGATCCCCGGAGCACCATCAAATCCATCATCTTCAAATGGAAAGAACATGGTGCCACAACAAACCTGCCAAGAAAGGGCCGCACACCAAAACTCACAGACCGGGCAAGGAGGGCATTAATCAGAGAGGCAGCACAGAGACCAAAGGTAACCCTAAAGGAGCTGCAGAGTTCCACAGCAGAGACTGGTGTATCTGCGCATGGGACCACAATAGGCCGTACACTCCATAGAGCTGGGCTTTATGGAAGAGTGGCCAGAAAAAAGCCATTACTTAGTGTTAAAAATAAGAAGGCACGTTTTGAGTTTGCCAAAAGGCATGTGGGCGACTCCCCAAATGTATGGAGGAAGGTGCTCTGGTCAGATGAGACTAAAATTGAACTTTTCGGCCACCAAGGAAAACGCTATGTCTGGCGCAAACCCAACACATCCCATCACCCCAAGAACACCATCCCCACAGTGAAACATGGTGGTGGCAGCATCATGCTGTGGGGATGTTTTTCAGCAGCAGGGACTGGGAAACTGATTCGAGTCGAGGGAAAGATGGATGGTGCTAAATACAGGGATATTCTTGAGCAAAACCTGTTTCAGTCTGCCTATGATTTGAGACTGGGACGGAGGTTCACCTTCCAGCAGGACAATGACCCGAAGCATACTGCTAAAGCGACACTCGAGTGCTTTAAGGGGAAACATTTAAATGTGTTGGAATGGCCTAGTCAAAGCCCAGATCTCAATCCAATTGAGAATCTGTGGTCAGACTTGAAGATTGCTGTTCACTAGCGGAAACCATCCAACATGAAGGAGCTGGAGCAGTTTTGCCTTGAGGAATGGGCAAAAATCCCAGTGGCAAGATGTGGCAAGCTCATAGAGACTTATCCAAAGCGACTTGCAGCTGTAATTGCCGCAAAAGGCGGCTCTACAAAGGACTGACCTTAGGGGGGTGAATATTTATGCACGCTGAAGTTTTCTGTTATTTTGTCCTATTTGTTGTTTGCTTCACAATAAAAAAATCACATCTTCAAAGTTGTAGGCATGTTCTCTGGATGAAATGATGCAAACCTTCAAACAATCCATTCTAATTCCAGGTTGTGAGGCAACAAAACATGAAAAATGCCAAGGGGGGTGAATACTTTTGCAAGGCACTGTATGTCTCTTTTCTAGATTCTAAGCTAATAGAAAAATTAGAGTAGTACAAGCTCTCAAGTGAGTCTCAATATGATACCAACAAAGGGATGCACTACCTCTATCTCTCAGTGAGAAATAAATATGGTTCCGTTTCACAGAGAGCACTGTGAGTTCTCTAATTTATCTTACATGTGTCTCTTTTTTAGAGTCTCAGCTGATAGAAAAATGAGAGTAGTGCAAGCTCTAAAATGAGTCTCAATGCGATACCAATAATTGCATGCACTATGTGTCTCAGTTTATCACATACCAATCTTGTACCCATTTCTTATTGTAATCTTGGACATGCACTTACCATATAAGTCTTAATTATTAAAGACAATCAATTCCTTTAGTACCAGACATGGTTTATTTACATTGATGCCTTGTTCACAATTCATCCGTTGCACTGGTGCATAAAGCACTGTCGTGTCCATTATGGTGTGCGTGTGGTCCGCACTCAACGCAAGTGTAGACGAGAGAAAGGCAACAATGGAGTCTCAAACATTTGCAGTTGGTGCTACTGCAGCCAAGCCAGTCAGACAGAGGCTGCTTGGTTAGCGATAGTTACAGTGGAAAGTAACATAAGTAATCTTGACAATCTTTTATAATATGCTTATATTATTAAAATGTTAACTGATTACATTATATTGATATATTTCATGTGTATTTAACGATAGTACAACAGTAAACAGTTTGGGATAGAAGTGCAATTCCACTTCCTGTTAATTTCAATGGTCTGCTCTAACGCAAAAGTTGGGGAAATCCAGCGTGTTCATCAAGATTTTGCAAAGGAAAAGGTTGTCCACTAGGTGGCCAGTCCATCACGAAGTCCCCATGGCAATGAATGGAATTGTGAATAGGGCGTGAGTATAAATTATATGCAAATTACAGAACCTTTAGGTAATTTTACACACACTTCGAAAAATTACATTTACATTCCAAGTTCCAACATCATTGAGTGCATGCCTAAAACCTCTCAAGTGTGTTTGGTAAATGAGCTGCCTGAACAAAAGCTTGTATTTTATCAGAACAATTTGATACCTTAACTGACACTGTGAGCTTGACAAATACAGCTGTATATCGTGTTAAATTGGTAGGCCTATTATAAACGCAAACAAGCATTTTCGTTACTAAGGTAATTCTTTTGAAACAACTCAAATGCTCTTATCAACCTGCAAAATTATGTCATGACATTTTCACAGCACGTCGTTTGGACAAATCTGCATGCTTGAAATAAAACTTCTGCAAACGGTGGGAAAGAAATTTGCTGTGAAGAGGAGATATTTCATCAAACGTTATCAGCAGGTAAGAGTCGTAATTATGGTAGTCGTTCAGCCGTACAAGTTTGTGAAATTGAAAAATTATTTAGTCGGTTAACCTAAGAAAACTGGTTAACCTAATGCCTCCTACACACTACATGACTTTCAAAGTCATATGATCGCTGGACTGCACACACTACACGTTTGATCTGTTTTGTAATTGGGTATCTTGAAGTTGTTGGTCGTTCACACTACACGACTGACCAGTGACAAGGGGTCCCACATTACAAGACGTTTCAGAAGGAAGGATCGCAGACAAGTCTCCACACTACGTTTAGTCACAAAAACACGTGAGAAGTGGTGTTACCACTCCTTCCCCTTGTTTTTGTCTTACAGTCTCATTGACTGTAGGTCGAAGCTGCTCTCATTGCCGGTCACAACACCGTTCACACTACAGGATTTGGACTCACCGACTCGACCAGATATTAAACCTGCTAGATATCCAGTCAGGAGTTGCAAGGCATCATTGAAGCATCTGCGACTGTCTCAAATCGCGTTGTGAGTTGTTCACACTACACGATCGTTGCTCGAAAGAGCGAGCTATTATTGGCGCCGTTATTGGACGATCGTGCTAGTTGTCTTACTTGTCAAAATCACTCATAATTTTATGCTTCTGTATTCCAGCCTAGGTCCTGAGATGTGCCACCTTGGACGGTTGAACAGGAATTGATTAAACAAAACTGAAGAAAGAGGACCAGAGCAGGCCATAAATTCATGACTTGCAAGCCACTGCAATGGCCTGTGTTTATACCTCTTTCTCTCTCTCTCTTTTTACTGCCTCTCTTTCTCTCTCTCTCTGTCTCTATCTCAGTCACACTCTTACTCGCTATCACTCTCGGATAGTAATTGACAGTTAGCTCTTCGGTTAACTCAAATGAGTAAAGATCGTGATTTCTTGCATTTTTGATGGCACTTGCAAGTTTTGTCAGTAGCTCAATGTGAATTTAGGTGAAAAGGTAACAACTGTAAGGGGCCTGAGAATACGCCAAAGTAAGAAAGGATGCCTAAGTAGGAAGAAGCAGGAGCATCGCATTGACCTATACTTTTTAAGAAGTCAAGCAAGCAAGTCGAATGAAGGCCAGCGGCTGGACACAAACCAAAGTCGGCAGGCCATCAACAACTCCAGCACTGAGGCGGCACAGACAAGCACCAAAAGACAAGGGGAAACGGTGGTAGAGCCCAGTCAGGCACAAAAAACCTCCAAGGAGAAGATCAGTGACCAAAAACCTAAAGTAAAGTAAAGAATGTTTGGGACTCTATTAACATAGACCTAAAAAAGACACTTGAACAGCTAAGGGGCATAGAGGAAAGGAAGCCAGATAAAATAGGGACATCATATGTGATTATGGAAAGGAGAGATTTGGGCTAGTGGAGAAACCAGGTGGAACCAAGAAAATCGAGGAGGCAACAAGAGATCGACAAGTCAGTAAGAGAAAGGCTATTAAAAAGTGATGGAAAAAGGCATCTGAATCAGAAAAGGCAGGCATTAGAGACTTGCAGGACAGTTTAAAGAAGCGGATATCAACATTGAGGAGAGCCGAGAAACTACGAAGAAACCGAAAGAAGAAAGAACGAGCAAGGAGTCAATTCTACAAAGACCCCTTCAAGTTTACTAAGTCCTTGTTCAACAAGGCAAAAGACGGAACGCTTAAAACAACCAAACAGGAACTGGAGTCACACCTAAAGAAAATCACACAGATGAGAAAATTCATGAGGCATTCACAGTTCCCGCAGATATTCCACCAATTGAGGACCCAGTAGAGCAAATGAACACCAGCCCTCCAAACGACACTCAATTGTGTTTTGATACACCGGCATTTACCACCGAATGGCAACGTCTGGAGATTGGCATCATGGCCGGATGTACAATCTCACCCTTGGCATTTACTATGGCAAGGGAAGTAATAATCCGAAAATAAAAATGGGTCATTGGTGGGCAAAGGTTAAGGGCAGAGTAACGCCTCCCTCCCATTCGAGCATATATGGATGTATGACAATATTGACGACAACTGCTCCGTGTACTAAAAGACTGCTAAGCAAACTTAATGATAACCTTAAATGGGCTAGAATGAAAGTAAAACCAAGCAAATCCAGAAACATATCAGTTGTTAAAGGAAAATTGCGCAACAAAATGTTCTTCATAGATGAGGATCCAATTCCAACCGTGATTGAAAAGCCTGTCAAAAGTCTTGGAAAATGGTACAATGCTACCCTTAAAGACTGAGCAGAACAGAGGCCTAGAGAGCATTGAGAAGTCAGGGTTGCCAGGAAAGCTAAAACTATGGTGCCTACAGTTTGGACTTCTACCCCGGCTCATGTGGCTATTGACAGTGTATGATATACCCATCACTAAAGTTGAAAAGCTAAAAAGAAGAGTCAGCTTTTATGCTAGGAAATGGTTAGGTGTGACACGGTGTCTTAGTAGCCTGGCTCTTTATGGGAAAGGTACTCTGGAGCTGCCGCTTACCGGGTTTACCGAGGAATTGAAGTGCACTAAAGATGGATTACAAATGACACTTACGGAATCCCGAGATAGTATAGTAAGAAAAGCAGCACCCACATTAGCAACCAGACGGAAATGGAAAAATAGGCAAAAGAGGCAGAACAGCAAAAGCAGCCCTTAAACATACGGAAATAGTAGGACAAGTACAACATGTACAAAGTCCAAATCCTCCTCGTCCAAGTAAACAGAGATGGTCAAAAGCGACCCCTTTGGAACAACGCAAATTTGTGATATAACAGATTCGTAAGCAAGAGGAAGCAGTAAGGGGGCGCTAAAACTCTCTCACAAGCCAAACAAGGGCCATGGATGAACTGGGAAAGTGTAGAGCAGAGGAAAATTACCTAGAAGGACTTGTGAGGAATGGAATCCACAAGAATTAGCCTCATTGTTAGGGCAACCCACGATGTCCTGCCAACACCGACAAATCTTAGCCAACGGGTAGGTGAGGATCTAACATGCCCCCTCTGTGACGGGATGGCTAATCTCAAGCACATAATGGCTGGGTGCAGGACGAGCCTTACTCAAGGAAGATACACCTGGCGCCAGAATCAAGTACTAAAATGCTTGGCGGAAGCAATAGAGCATAGGCGCTCAACAGTTAATGCCCTGCCAATTTGAGCAGAGGGTGACATGCACCACATTCGCTTTGTCAGGGAGGGAGTTCCAGGAAAGATGAGTTATAAGGCAAAACAAAGCTCAGGGCAGCTGAAGCGAGCATTTGATTGGAAAATGCTTGCTGATGTCGGCCAACAACTGAGAGTCCCATCAGCGATTGCAACAACCAACTTCAAACCAGACTTATTACTCTGGTCCAACACACAGCAAATTGTTTATTTTATAGAGCTAACAGTCTCGTGGGAAGAAGCAATAGACTAAATGTATTTATTAAAATGATTGTTGTTCAGCAGTCCCATAATGTTATTATGGGTTATTTAAAGAAACTCGCTTAGGGTTGATATCAATTTATTGTGACATATCGTGTGATTTTAACGTTTTTAATTGCACCACTCATTATCTCCAACGCAGTATTAGCCGAGTTACCTACGTACCAACTTCAATAATTTGTGGGCATGAAAGTTTATTTTAGCTGAAGTCATCGATACTGTTAACTGTACATGTTAACAATTTGTAAATTCTTAGTCAGTTTTGGGAGCGAAATCTGCAGTCCAACATCATCATCATCATCATCTTCATCCGCTTTGTCCGGGGTCGGGTCGCGGAGGTAGCAGTTCCAGCAGGGCATCCCAAACTTCCCTTTCCCGGGCCACATTAACCAGCTCTGACTGGGGATTCCAAGGCGTTCCCAGGCCAGTGTGGAGATATAATCCCTCCACCTGGTCCTAGGTCTGCCCCGCGGCCTCCGCCCAGCTGGATTTGCCTGGAACACCTCCCTAGGGAGGCGGCCAGGTGGCATCCTTACTAGATGCCCGAACCACCTCAACTGGCTCCTTTCTACGCAAAGAAGCCGCGGCTCTACTCTACAAATGGCTGAACTTCTCACCCTATCCCTAAGGGAGATGCCAGCCACCCTCCGGAGGAAACTCATTTCCGCCACTTGTATCCGCAATCTCGTTCTTTCGGTCATGACCCACCCTTCATGACCATAGGTGAGAGTAGGAACGAAGATAGACCGGTAGATTGAGAGCTTTGCCTTCTGGCTCAGCTCTCTCTTCGTCACAACGGTGCGATAAAGCGACTGCAACACCGCACCCGCTGCTCCAATTCTCCGGCCCATCTCTCGTTTCATTTTCCCCTCACTCGAGAACAAGACCCCGAGATACTTGAACTCCTTCACTTGGGGTAAAGACTCATTCCCTACTTGGAGTATACAATCCATCAGTTTCCTGCTGAGAACCATGGCCTCAGATTTGGAGGTGCTGATCCTCATCCCAGCCGCTTCACACTCGACTGCGAACCGATCCAATGAGTGCTGCAGGTCGCAGATGCCATCAGGACCACATCATCTGCAAAAAGCAGTGATGCAATCCTCTGCCCACCAACCCGCAGCCCCCCTCCCCCGCGGCTACGCCGTGAGATCCTGTCCATGAATACCACAAACAGGATAGGTGACAAAGCACAGCCTTGGAGGAGGCCAACCCTCACCGGAAACGAGTCCGACTTACTGCCGCAGACCCGGACACAGCTCTCGCTTTGGGAGTACAGAGATTGGATGGCCCTGAGTAGAGACCCCCTCACCCCATACTCTCGCAGCACCTCCCACAGTATCTCCCGGGGAACCCGATCATACGCCTTCTCCAAATCCACAAAACACGTGTAGACCAGATTGGCATACTCCCAGGCCCCCTCAAAG
The DNA here is from genome assembly GCA_026901105.3 of Galaxias olidus. NCBI lineage: Eukaryota > Metazoa > Chordata > Actinopteri > Galaxiiformes > Galaxiidae > Galaxias > Galaxias olidus. The sequence continues at coordinate 90,968 of JAPMUY010000015.1, read as the reverse complement.
ATCCTCGCGAGGGTAAAAAGCTGGTCCGTTGTTCCACGACCAGGCCGGAAACCGCATTGTTCCTCCTCAATCCGAGGTTCGACTATCGGTCGAACCCTCCTTTCCAGCACCCTGGAGTATACTTTCCCGGGGAGGCTGAGTAATGTGATGCCTCTGTAGTTGGCACACACTCTCCGGTCCCCCTTTTTGAACAGGGGAACCACCACCCCGGTCTGCCACTCCTTAGGTACTGTCCCCGACTTCCACGCAATGTTGATAAGACGTGTCATCCATGACAGTCCCTCAACACCCAGAGCCTTCAGCATTTCTGGGCGGATCTCATCAACCCCTGGGGCTTTGCCACTGTGGAGTTGTTTGACTACCTCAGTGACCTCCGCCAGGGAGATTGATGCTGATCCCCCATCATCCTCCAGCTCTGTCTCTACTATATAGGGTGGGTTTGTTGGGTTCAGGAGTTCCTCAGTGTTCCTTCCACCTCCCAATCACCTTGTCAGTTGAGGTCAACAACGTCCCATCCTTACTGTATACAGCTTGGATGGTTCCCTGCTTTCCCCTCCTGAGGTGTCGGATGGTCTTCCAGAACCGCTTTGGTGCCAGCTGAAAGACCTTCTCCATGGTTTCTCCGAACTCCTCCCACACCCGCTGCTTTGCCTCTGCCACGGCCGGGGCTGCAGTCCTTTGGGCCTGTCAGTACCTTGCAACTGCCTCCGGAGTCTCCCGGGATAGCATGTCCCGGAAGGCCTCCTTCTTCAATCGGACGGCTCCCCTGACCACCGGTGTCCACCAGGATGTTCTAGGGTTACCGCCCCTTGAGGCACCTAAGACCTTGAGACCACAACTCTCAGACGCAGCTTTAGCAATGGAGGCTTTGAACATCGCCCACTCCGGTTCAATGCCCCCAGCCTCCACAGGGATGCCAGAGAAGCCCCGCCGGAGGTGTGAGTTGAAGGCCTCCCGGACCGGGGACTCCTCCAGACGTTCCCAGTTAACCCGCACCACACGTTTGGGCTTACCAGGTCTGTCCAGAGGCTTCCCCCGCCACCTGACCCAACTCACCACCAGATGGTGATCAGTTGACAGCTCTGCCCCCCTCTTCACCCGAGTGTCCAAAACATATGACCTCAGGTCCGATGATACGATAACAAAATCGATCATCGACCTTCTGCCTAGGGTGCTCTGGTACCAGGTACACTTATGAGCATCCTTATGTTCGAACATGGTGTTTGTTATGGCCATTCCATGACTAGCACAGAAGTCCAATAACAAGCCACCACTCAGGTTCAGATCAGGGAGGCCGTTCCTCCCAATCACGCCTCTCCAGGTGTCTCCATCATTGCCCACATGTGCGTTGAAGTCCCCCAGCAAGACTACAGAGTCCCACTCAGGAGCACGATACAAGGCTCCATCCAGGGTCTCCAAAAAGGCCGAATCCTCCGAACTGCTGTTCGGTGCATAGGCACAGACAACAGTCAGAGTTTTCCCCCCCATGACCCGCAGGCGTAGGGAGGCGACCCTCGCGTCCACTGGGGTGAACTCCAACATAGAGGCACTTAGCCGGGGACTTGTGAGTATCCCCACACCAGCCTTGCGCCTCTCACCCTGGGGAGCTCCGGAGAAGAATAGAGTCCAACCCCTATCCAGAAGTGAGGTTCCAGAGCCGAGGCTGTGCGTAGAGGTAAGCCCCACCAGATCCAGCTGGTAGCGCTCCACCTCCCGCACAAGCTCCGGCTCCTTCCCTCCCAGAGAGGTGATGTTCCACGTCCCCAAAGCCAGCCTCTGCCACCCGGGTCCGATCCGTCGAAAACCTCTGCCTTCACTGCCACCTTTCTGGCAGCGCACCCGACCCCCTTGGTTTTTCCCGCGGGTGGTAAGCCCACGGGACGGAGAAGGAGAGATGTTGGTGTTGTCCACGTTGCTTTTTCAGGCTATGCCCGGCCGGGCTCCGTGGCAAGCCCGGCCACCAGGCGCTCGCTGACGGGTCCTCCTCCTGGGCCTGGCTCCAGAAGGGGACCCCGGGCTTCCTACGGGCCGGGTATCATCCTCTATTATAGTTTTATCCATGAGGGTTTTTGAACCATTCTTTGTCCGGTCTCTCACCCGAGACCAATTTGCCATGGGAGACCTTACCAGGAACACAAGGTTCCAGACAACACAGCCCCCAGGTTCATAGGGACACACAAACCTCTCCACCACGATAAGGTGATGGTTCCCGGAAAGGTCCAACATGTTGTTAGCCAAAGATTTTGTTTATTTACTCGATATACATTAGACCTATCTGATGTATACACAGACCTATCCAACCCCCTCTGCCCTTGGCTATCTCTCTAACCCTCAGTCATTTTTTATATGTATTTATATTTTCCATTTTCTGCTGTCTCTAGCTCCCATACATGAGATGGCTTCTTCGGGGAAGATATTCCTCTGACCCCGTTTACACCGCATTAAAACTTACTCCACGTTGATTCTGGAGCATCATTTGAGTACGCGCTGGATATGTGTCAACACACCAAAGACAAATTTACAATAGGCCTATTTATGTATATAAATCTCTCTCTCTCTCTCTCTCTTTCGCAATAATCAAACATTGACAACCTGCTATTATTTACAAATAACCATTTTCTTTCCAACTTTCAATTTTTTTCTTTAGTGAACAAGAGGAATAAAAAAAAAAAATTAAACATCTCTTAAAGAAGAGAGGTGAGGGCCAGGAGTCAATTCCCATTGGTTAAAGTTTTAATAAATACCTCATGGGTCATGAAAAAGTTGTCTTTCTTTCTTTTTTCCTTTTTATGTCAGAAATGGATGAATTGTTTGTCTTTGTAAAATGCTATGTAGAATTCTGTTCTGTGTGACAAACAATAGTGAGTAGTACAGCAGATATGTAATCAATGGTGCATATCATTACACTGTATGTCTTGAGGGGTTATATATTTGAATTGAACGTTTATATATAAATTCTGAACAACTGAAACTACATGGATCACTCAATTACAAGTGGCTCCTGTGTATCAAAAAAACGTCAGTGGAACTGTATGCTAAAACACTAAGGCCGCCTTTTTAATCAATAGCATAGTGCTTTTCATTGGCATTGTACAATCAGTGCAGCATATCTCATATGTTAATAAGCATATTATCTTATCTTATCTACTATCTTATATTTGAATTGAACATTTATATATAAATTAAAAAAAACATTTCAATGTGAAGCTAAATAGTTTACAAAAATGGTCAACGTCTATAGACTGTTATTAACATAAGATCAATTCGTCACAGTCTACAGAGGGGATTATTACGTATCGACCGCTGCAGCATACTTCATCTCATATCTTAATATGTTTATATTTTAATTCACTAAACAATCGCAAAGTAAAGCTATATAACCTTTTTACTTTTTTCTTTTTTTTAAGTGAAAAATCAATTCGTCTAATTTTACAGACGGTTATTAATGTATACGTTTACGTTTGGACCACATATGGTCATCTGTCAGTGTCCTAAACGGCATGGGGACTGTGGCTGCCTGAGGGGACTGTTGCCGTCTGGGCTCCAGGTCTGCAGCCTCCCCCTATTGTATGATTATCAAATATCATATCTGCTGCAGCCGAGTTATATTCACTGTTGGTTTTCATACAGAAGACCGTGCCATTGAGTGATACCTGTCATTTTTGTTGTTGTGAATTTAGATATAAACGATAAATTCATTTATAATTAACCAGATTTAGCCCTGCAGACTTACAGTATAATCATATGCACTATCGATGAAAAAGACAAGGTTTTTTTTTGTGAACCAAAACGTGTTAGCCATGCTATTTTTATAAAATGGAACTTCAGTTTAGTTGTGCCCCTCACCACTCATCTTAGATTTCTTTAGAATTTATTTTAAACTCCTGCTCTCTGATTAAAAAAATAAAAGGACGTTACGTTAACTTAGCTAATTTAACACTGCGTTGGAGAGCAATAAGGCATGGTGCAATAACTTAAAACGTTAATATCAATAGACATAGCCTAGTGCAATAAATTGGTATAGATCCTTAGCTAATCCAATAACTTAATCTAATAGCTATAGTTCGCCGCTACGCATCAGGGGCAGCAGGGTGGTGGAACTGCCTAGCCTATATTTTCCTTTGGCGTATATCTGCCTGTGCTCCAGGTCTCCAGCCTCCCCCTTCTCATTAATTTTGACCGGTAGCTAACCAAGTTAAAGGGCTAACCAAGTTAAAGACCACATTTTCAAAGTGTCAGCCATTTCCCCTGCAAAACTAAATAAATATACTTTTTAAAAGCTGATTTAATGAATCTATGGTTTTTGGAACAACTTGAATCTAAAACTAAGGGTTATCGAACACACATAAGAAAAAGAGGCAGAGGCTGGATTCGAAGCCAATAGCTAAAACAAAGATCTTCATGGGTTTTACGCTTGAATTCTGCCGCTGCGCCTCCACATACCATGAATTTCTCAGCGCAGAACAAAGTCTTATTTAGTCATCCTATTTATGTCTACAAGAAACGCCTATGTTAAGTTGGGTCGAGGAGGTAAACCAAATGTTAACATTACGAATGCAAATAATGTAATATTAAAATCATCAAGCTATAATGCAAGAAATCATTTGAACGTTTTGTATGAGAATTTAAACTAATTGAATACCTATTACTAATGGCATTAGTTAGAATATCTAAGAGAAAATAACTTAACTTGCTGCGAAACAGCAGCACCAGATTCCATTCAATTGCAGCCTCAGCAAATCTAAGGTGGCCTATATTCTATAGCCTAGATTAAGATGTGGCCTAGTTCAAATCTTATTTACAACCTCATGTGACATAATTATAAACGCATTGATTGGATGTTACATGTCGAAGTGCACTTTGGGAATCATAGAAATTTCTACTGAGACACCAACGAATGACGGTGATGTGGTTAGCACTGTTGCCTCACAACAAGAAGGTCCTGGGTTCATTCTCCACCTGACCCAAGGGCCTTTCTGTGTGGAGTTTGCGTGTTCTCCCCGTGCGTGGGTTTACTCCGGGTACTCCGGTTTCCTCCCACAGACCAAAACATGCAAGTTAATTGGTGACTCTAAATTGCCCTAATCTCTATGTCAGCCCTGTGATAGACTGGCGACCTGTCCAGGGTGTACCCCGCCTCTCGCCCTATGATAGGCTCCAGAAAGGGATAAGCGGTAAAGCTAATGGATGGATATGTGGACGCAGATGAATCTCGACACAGACAAATCGCTACACACGCACAGATCTCTGCCAGAAGTGTAGCAAAAGTCATGTGTAAAAACATCCAATTGAGAGGCCAGCGTGAGTTGTAACTTAAGACTTTCAGCCATTAATATCCACGTATGCATTCACAGATTTGTCTACATATACAACTCTCAATACACTCGCAAATCCGAATGCAGACGGATATTTTTTATATACTTACAAACCTGATGACACACGCACGGATTCGGAATACGCATTTCCAGATCCCTGAACACATTCACAAGTCTCAGCACATATTTGTCAATCTGATTATCCATGCATCGATTGAGATAGATACACAACTCTCTACTCGCATTTTCAAATAGTTTTGCTACAATAATGACCCCATAGTTCCCCACCTAATAAAGTGCGTGTGTTCCCGCCTGCGGGCACCGAGTGTGCCGAAGAATCATGATAAACACAAAAATCAAACCTATAAAGCCTCGGCTGGGTCATGCCTCTCCCATCGAGGTTGTGGGCTCCCTAGCCAGGGGCTGCGACTCAGTGGTGTGCATGCACCACGAGCGCATGGGTGTTACAGACCGTAGAGTGCAGGTACAGACTCCAGTTTCGGAGCAGCCCGCCTCGGTTTGTGGGGATCGTAGAGACCTCTGACCCCTATTCTAGCGGATGAGGAGATATGCTCTCTCCTACAGAAAAAGGGGCTGTGAGAAACGTGGCACCAACGGAGGCACACAGCGGGTTCTACACGCGGTATTTCCTGGTGCCGAAAGGGGGGGGGGGAGTATGCCCCATCCTGGACCCGAGGCGATTAAACAGCTACTAGACTGTATTCCAGTTCAAAATACTGACGATTAGAGTCCTCTTATGCAATCTCTGTCAGGGCGATTGGTTTACAACCATAGACCTAAAGGATGCTTATTTTCACACTTCGGTCCTCCCCGCACACAGGAAGTTCCTAAAGTTTGCGTTCAAAGGTCAGGTGTTCAAGGTCCAGGTTCTCCCCTTCAGACTCTCACTGGCACCCAGAACGTCTACCAAATGCGCGGAAGGCACAGGGTACGCACATACACAATTACCTGGACGATTGGTTATTGTGCGCAGGCACGAGAGAGGAAGCGATGGAGCACACAAGTGTTCTCTTGTCCCATCTAGCCTCCCCCAGTTTTGTGGTGAACCCCAAAAAAGAGCTGTCTTGTTCCCTCCCAGTGCGTTATGTTCTTGGGAATAACCATCCACTTGGTTCTGAACCGCGCCTTTCTCTCCCAAGACCACAACCAGGGCTTTCCAATACCGGCTGGCGGCCAGAGAGTTATACCCCGCGAGGAGGCTGGATTTATCCCTGAGGGTCACCAACCACGCGTCTCAACGCTGTCTCCACATCAAACACCTGGAACTGCTCACGGTCTTCCTGGTGCTGAAAGGGTTTCTCCCGTTGCTGGGCAACCAGGATGTGATACGGTCAACACGACCGTGGTGGCTTTTGTGAATCGACAGGGTGGAACTCGCTCTTGGACACTTCACAAGTTGGCCAGGCAGCTATTGCTGTGGTGTGCAGTGAACCTGCTCAGGGTGACTCATGTCCCCGGTCACCTGAACATTGGCGCAGACCAGACCTTCTCCCCCAGGGAGAAATCCCACCCAGAGAGTGGCATCTGCATCCGGAGGTGGTACAATAGATTTGGTGTCGCTTCGGAGAAGTACGCTTTGTGTACTAATTTTGCCCCTGCAGATGCCAAGGTGACCTTACAACCAAACTCAGCATTTGTGCCGAAGGTCTTGAGCATGACTTACACCTGTAACTCTACTGAGGTGCTCTGTCCCGATACGGATCTGGAGTCTGGAGAGCTCCCTGGAGTGTCTGTTCCCTGTACGCGCGCTGCGCTGTTACATGGATAGGACAAGGGGATCCTGTACCACGGATCAGTAGTTTGTCTGTTTTTCTCACCCTTCCATAGGAAGGCGCTGTCCAAAATCAGACTGGCTAAGTAGTTAGTGCAGGCTATTTAGTTAGCCTATGGTGCTGTGGGACGCGCATCACCTATGGCCATACGCGCAGATTCCACTCGCAGAATTGCCACCTCATGAGCGCTTTCCAGGGTGTGTTAGTCTCGGACATCTGTGCTACGGCTAGCTGGGCTACGCCTCACACCTTTGTATCTTGGTACAGATTGGGATGTGACGGCGCCCTCTCTGGCGCAGGCAGTGCTTAGTGTGGGTGGTCAGGAGTGAAGGATGGCCCTCCGGTCATCAGGGGTTGTTCGATGTTCACGACCTATGGGGTGTTATGGTACAATGTCTCCCTTAGAGAGGAGTCAAACGTATCGGCTGTAATAGAACTAGGGGTTGTGTATATAACCCAGGTTCTAAAAAGGAGAGGAGTGAGACTCCTCTCCAAAGTCTGCCCCATGGCTGAATGATGACTGGATTCAAATCTGGAGTGAGATGGGTCTGCTACTGTATTTATAGAGCCTTGTTGATTACAAGGCACTGTGGTATAAGTGTTCAGTGAATGATGCACGCTCTTTGAGCGTTTCCCATAGAGAGGGGTCTCACTCCTCTCCTTATTAGAACCTGGGTTATATACATAACCCCTAGTTACTGCTTTTGATGACAAGAAACATTGTGTTGCTTTGTTTAATGATTTGTCAAAGGCTTTTGATAGTTAATCACAGATTACTTCTGGATAGATTAGCCTTGGGATTTGATGATGCAGCCTTTATATGGTTTCAGGACTACCTCTCTGATAGATGCTAAAGGTTTGAAATCAAAGGTTGTAGCCACAGAAAATGGTGTGCCACAAGGTTCGGAATTAGGTCCTGTTTACACTTTATATTAATGACATACAGTATGTGCCTCCCCTACTCGAAAAGATCTGTAAAAATCATACAGGATACATATATCCATCCATCCATCCATCCCTTAGCTATACCGCTTATCCTATGCAGGGTCGCGGGGGGGCAGGAGCCTATCCCAGCCGACACAGGGCGAGAGGCGGGGTACACCCTGGACAGGTCGCCAGTCTATCACAGGGCGAAAATACATATATTCTATATACAAAACATATAAAATTAATATATGGTATAAAACTAGCATATACAATTCTTTCTAGAATTCAGTAGTTCTTAAACATATAAGGCACACCATATAAAAATATTACATAGAGATCTTATTCAAATTGTATATGTTAAATGATGTATCTGTGTGGCACTAAATCGACATACAGAATTCAAACACTTTTGAAAGTTGATTTATACTTTGTGTTCATTCACACAGTCTAGTCACAGTAGCCAATTCTACAATGGCTACAATGCTTAAAAAACTACTGAATTCTAGTAAAAATTGTATATGTCAGTACTTTACATTTTATTGTATAGCCTATGTATATTTTATGATTTCTGTAATTTCCCTCCCCGGGGATAAATAAAGTATCAATCTCAACAGACGTTTTGCATATAGAAAAGACATGAATCACCCATATTACGAAAGACTTCAATGTGTGTCATCAATTATATATGAATTTTATTGTTTGTTACAGTTTCCTACACATTGTTGTACATTTTTGTATTTCATTTGCCGTCAGGGCTTACAATATTTATTCATTTTAAAACATTCCAGTACAATCCCAAAGTAAGAATGACCACCACAAATACAATAATGTGGTTTATGAATTCTGTAATTTTTGAACTATCACTTTGGGACCATCCCAGAATCAGTTTTTTACTGTAATATAGGATGCTCTTAATTTCAAGCCCTGTTTACCAGAATTCTTTTTTCGTTGTCCATTTGACAGTCTATAGACAGTATTTCATTTTAACAACATTCCAACACTAATACATTGTTACACTGATCTGGATTTCAATGTTGGGTGCTGCAGTATTGTTGCAACCCTTACCTTCGCCATTATATTATGGTGGGTGTACGACAGCACTGTCACCCGGGGCCTATACTACAAACGTAGGTTAACTACTCCGATCTAACTCGGGGTTAACAAGGAAGGAAACTCGGAGTTGACAAACTCTGATTATCCAAATGGGTGTTAAACGGTACTACAACGGTGATTAAGATGTGTGTTAGCTAAGTTGGTGTTAACATGGAAATAAATGTTAACGGCTAAATCTTGGCAGCGCATTGCCGAGAGTAAAGTCCTAACAGTATTCTTGTCGTATGTGCATGTTTCTGCAAAGCTACGGTCAATTTTACTCTCCCAAATTTTCTAACCAAATTAAAATTTTAACCAATGTGTCCTATTTTTGCATTATGGACACTTGTTTCATTTATAATTGAGATGAAAGGATACATAAAATAATATATCTAAGATGTGAAAACAATTAGTATACGGCTATTAAATTAAAGCCTACACATGGGCTCCTCCCTAAAGCACATAGGCTGTATGAATGACATTCTAACAATCATCAGCTGCAACCCCAGCGAAAAGCGCATTGAGATTATGCTTTTTTTTAAATTAGGCCTAACCGTTAAGGTAAAGGTTAGAGATGCAGTGTAAATTGCTATGAAACATACCTCGGGTTATAACATAGCATCTGCTTTGATGGCGCTCAGTGAAACTTTATTTAACGTTAGACATATAGGGAGCAAGCCCAAATAAGCATTTACACTTTAGAAACAAGCCCAAAAAACCGCAACCCGGGACTACCAATATTTGTAAGCGACTTTCCCAAAAAAAAGCCCAAAGTAGCTTCTTATAAGCGGACTTGGCAACACTGTTTGCAATACATACATTCTTGTGCGTTACCAAATGGGAAATATAGGGGTGCACGCGTTCTAGTCAAATATATATCTTATGTTGCTGTTAGCACCAGTTCTGTGTTGGTATACTGTAGCTATGTAGGCTATATATTTTTTCTCAGACATAGCTATCATTTAAAAAACTTAACTTGAACGATTTACTGTTTTCCTTTCACAAAGCTGTTTAACCACGCCCCACCAGACATCGGTGCGGTCCAATGTGTCCCCCGCCCCGCCCCCCAGCAAACTGGCGTCCTGTGCGTCAGTTGCACTTGTGAGCTGTGACCTCAGTGATTTGGTGAACTTGATGAGATGGATGAAAACGTCGTTAGGTATGTTAAAATTAAATGTTTAAATCTCGACATATTCATCTTGCCTACTTCGATACAGCAGTTCTTTTGTTGATAATGTTATAACCACAAAATTGTCTAGCTGTATCGTCAAGTAAAGTTACTGTATCATCTAAAAAGTTAGCTTCATAGTTTTGAACTTGTGAAATAACGTTAGCACTAGCACTAGCTATGTTAGCCTAGCTAGCTAGGTTAGGTAGACTTGGCTAACATTAACTACCTAGCTATTTCATATCACACTTTACGTTTTATTTTCATGTATAACATAACATTATGATTATGCCAGCCTCAGGATACACAAATTTAGGCTGTTATCAACACGATTTAGCCAGTTAAGACACATTTCCAGCGATGGTCTGGCCATTTACAGATACAATTCCTCGACAAACCAACATACATACTAGCAATAGCATGTCAGAATTTATTTATGCCTGTGCTTGCCTTGTGTGAAATCTCCTACAATGGTGAACTTGACACTGGGACGTAAATGTGTTCATTGGTTGGGGTCAAACGTGTAACGCTAAGTGTGTCTTTTCTCCCAGCATATTTTCAAAGTGTATGTACACGGAAATCATGTCAAGTGTGATATATTTGGATTATAAAATAGGCCTTCTCTATTAATCTTGTGTTCACAGATTGAAATACACCCAGGAACACAAGTGTTCTGTGACAAACTGGCGTGGGCTTCATTGTTGAATGCCTGTTCAGTGTCTGTCTCCTTTGGACAATGCTCATGGCTGTGTTTCCGGTGGATGTTCTCCTGAAGAGCAACTTGAGAAGGCAAATCCGGGAGGGAAGGCAAAGCAGGACTGCTCTGGACCCCACAAAAGTTGATGCCATTTATAGTGTTGAGTTGTGTGTTTGTTTGTGATGTGTGGGGCTAACATGAATGAAAATGTAAAGGACATGGGGATAAATGTTAAGGAAATGTTCACCCATTTTAGGAAAAAATGTGTCACTGTTATTGACTAATATTAATTAATAATTTATTCATTCATAGGAGCCACACTGAAACAATGGCCCCAGGCTACACCCTCATAAATAGGAGCAGCGATCAACGCCAATCTTGATGAGCTCCGGAGCAAGACATGGGTTGAGAACAGAAAACATGAAGACAAAGAAATTGAGAGTTAACCCAATTAACTCTCAAAATTGGTCCACAGAAGGACTTCTTTTTAGTTTTTTGGGCAGAAGTTATGTTGTCCTGAACATAGAATGACGTCTGTCTGTTTATCAGAGCATGTTTTGGTCAGGCACACTGCACTTCGCGTTTTTGCATTTCCTGGATTAAATATATAATTTAAATATACAAATGTTGGGATTTCTCATTCTTTTCTAATATATTACTATATAAAAATGGTGTGCTAGTTTAATGAACATATGTTCCTTACACTTTTCATAGATTGAGGCACATAAAAGCCATATATGTTTAGAATGCAAATCATAGAGATTTTATATCGTTCTCACGTACATTTTTTATATGTTGACATACATAAATGGGATGAATAATTTGTGAGAAGTCGTATGTTTTTTACAGAAATCATGCAGTGGGACAAAAAAGAACAGATAGAAACCATATGTGTTTATAATGCGAATCATACATATATTATAATATTTTCATATACATTTTGTATATGTTGACACAAATGGGGTAAATAATTTTGTTAGAATTAATATGTTTTTTACACAAATCATGCAGTGGGACCTATAATAACACATAAGAAACCATATATGTTAGTAGCGTGAATTATAGATATATTAAAATGTTTTCATTTGTATATGTTGACATATAAATGGGGTCAAAATCTTGTGAGAAATATATATGTTTCTCACACAATTCATTGAGTGGGACAAATGAGAACACATAAAAACCATATGTTTAAAATGTGAGTCATACATATATTATGCTGTTTTCATATTCATTTTATATATGTTGACATACGTTAATGGGGTCAAAGTTTTGTGAGAACTTTGTTTTTTACACAAATCATGCTGTGGAACATATAAGAACCTCACATGTTTATTGTGTTTGGACTTAGATATAATATGAAATCTTATTGTTACAAGGCATTGCTGGGCAAGTTACCTTTTTACCTTACTTCATTATTAAAACACCAATCCAGTAGTCATAGAACACGCTCACAGGAATATATCACCCTTGACCGCCGCAAAGTGAACACAGAACTTGGTTAATCAGCTTTCAGTTTTTTTGCTTCGGATAAATGCAACAAGAAATTCAACAGGAGTTGAAGTTACAGCAGTTTGTTTCTGTTGAACAATTTAAACTTTTACTGGAGGATTTTGGAGCTGACGAGTGTTCTTGTTTTAGTTTAAACTTAAATATTGTAGTGTATTGTAAATATTGTATTGTAAATTTTTGTATCTATTTTAGCTTATTTTTTATAAATTTTTTGTTGTAATTTATATATTCTGCCTTTAAACAAGGCACTGCTGGTAAAGAGACCAGAGACCTATTCTACGAAGCGAGGTAACTGGCCTACCCCGGTAAGTTCGGGAGTAACTTTGTGACATTGTAACTTCCCGATTAACCGATACTATAAAAGGTGGGTAAGTTTTACCAAAGGTATGTTGTCATAGCAACTTACACTGCATCTCTAAACTGCTCCGAGCAATTTATGTTCGTGGTTAACTCGATGTTAAGCGCTCTATAACGCTGGTTGCAGCTGATATGATCGTTAGAATGTCATTGCATTCAGCCTATGTGCTTTAGGGAGTAGCCCATGTGTAGGCTATAGCCTAATACTAATTGTTTTCACATCTTAGATGTATTATTTTATGTATCCTTTCATTTCTATTATACAGCATAACAAATGAAACAAGTGTCTGTAATGCAAAATAGGACCTATTGGTTAAAATTCTAAATTATAGAGGTTATGCTATTTAAATTTGGAGAGTAAAATTGACCGTAGTCGCAGAAACATGCACATATGACAAGAATACTGTTACGACTTTACTCTTGGCAATGCGCTGCCAAGATTTAGCCATTCACATTTATTTCAACTAGTCATATTTTGACATTATCAATGTGCTGTCTTCCGGGGTTAAAAAATATGGAGCATGAACCATTGGTCAAAATATATGCTTACGTTACGCTAACTGCACCCCTTTTATGTGAACGCGCACAAACTCCATGGAGTTAACACCGACTTATACACCGTTGTAGTACCGTTTAACACCCATTTGGATAATCAGAGTTTGTCAGCTCCGAGTTTCCTTGTTAACCTCGAGTTAGATCAGAGTAGTTTAACCTCCGTTCGTAGTATAGGCCCCTGGTCTCAGTCGGTTAACCCTGTATAAATAAAAATAAATAAAATGTCACAGGATAACCAATAAAATAGCCAGCCTAACGTATGTATTAATTTTCATCAGTTGTTTTTATTGCAATTTAGCTTTTATGCAGGGCAGGGGCCATGTAAATTAATAGCTTTTTTTGTGAGTGATCAGAATTCCTTCAATGACCTTGAATTAATACAGTGCATCCGGAAAGTATTCATACCCCTTCACTTTTTCCACATTTTATTATGTTACAGCTTAATTCCAAAATGGATTAAATAAAAAAAAATTCTCAACATTCTACACACAATACCGCATAATGACAAAGTGAAAAAAGGTTTTTAGAATTTTTTGCAAATGTATTAAAAATAAAAAAATAAAATATCACATGTACATAAGTATTCACACCCTTTACTCAATACTTTGTTGAAGCACCTTTGGCAGCAATTATAGCCTCAAGTCTTCTTGAGTATGATGCTACAAGCTTGCCACACCTATTTTGGGGCAGTTTCTCCCATTCTTCTTTGCAGATCGTCTCAAGCTCCATCAGGTTGGATGGGGAGCATCGGTGCACAGCCATTTTCAGATCTCTCCAAAGATGTTTAATAGGGTTCAAGTCTGGGCTCTGGCTGGGCCACTCAAGGACATTCACAGACTTGTCCCGAAGCCACTCCTTTGTTATCTTGGCTGTGTGCTTAGGGTCGTTGTCCTGTTGGAAGGTGAACCTTCGCCCCAGACTGAGGTCCAGAGCGCTCTGGAGCAGGTTTTCATCAAGGATCTCTCTGTACATTGCTGCATCCATCTTTCCCTTGATCCTGACTAGTCTCCCAGTTCCTGCTGCTGAAAAACACCCCCACAGCATGATGCTGCCACCACCATGCTTCACTGTAGGGATGGTATTGTGATGAGCAGTGCCTGGTTTCCTCCAGACATGACGCTTGGCATTCTGGCCAAAGAGTTCAATCTTGGTTTCATCAGACCAGAGAATTTTATTTCTCATGGTCTGAGAGTCCTTTAGGGGCCTTTTGGCAAACTCCATGCGGGCTGTCATGTTCCTTTTACTGAGGAGTGGCTTCCGTCTGGCCACTCTACCATAAAGGCCTGATTGGTGGAGTGCTGCAGAGATGGTTGTCCTTCTGGAAGGTTCTCCCATCTCCACAGAGGAACACTGGAGCTCTGTCAGAGTGACCATCGGGTTCTTGGTCACCTCCCTGACGAAGGCCCTTCTTCCCCGATTGCTCAGTTTGGCCGGGCGGCCAGCTCTAGGAAGAGTCCTGGTGGTTCCAAACTTCTTCCATTTGTGAATGATGGAGACCACTGTGCTCGTTGGGACCTTCAATGCTGCAGACATTTTTTGTACCCTTCCCCAGATCTGTGCCTCAATACAGTCCTGTCTCGGAGGTCTACAGACAATTCCTTGGACTTCATAACTTGGTTTGTGCTCTGACATGCACAGTCAACTGTGGGACCTTATATAAACAGATGTGTGCCTTTCCAAATCATGTCCAATCAATTGAATTTACCACAGGTGGACTCCAATCACTCCAATTTTTTCATTTTGAGTGTCACAGCAAAGGGTGTGAATACATGTACATGTGATATTTAATTTTTTTATTTTTAATACATTGGCAAAAAATTCAAAACATTTTTCAGTTTTCATTATGCGGTGTTGTATGTAGAATGTTGAGAATTTTTTTTTATTTAATCCATTTTGGAATTAGGCTGTAACATAATAAAATGGAAAAAGTGAAGGGGTATGAATACTTTCCGGATGCACTGTAGGTGCCCGGCTGCACAGCCGGCCACTTAATGACAATACATATAACTGCAAGCTATGATAAGGTGGCCGGCATATACAAAGAATGACAGAAAAAAAGAACATTCAGGGAAGAGAAGACATTTAAAAATAGCATAACAAATGTTTAAAAAGAAAGAAAAAGAAGGGGAAAAAAGACAGACATTTGTTTGGACTGGTCATAAAACTCTCAGCAAATGGAGGAGGTTGCACACCCAACAACCTACACAACCTACAGTTTTTAAAATTTAAACCATCTGTTACCGAACTATATGCACCACCAGCACTTGCAGAAATAAAATCAGATAGAGATCTTTTTTAGCTTTTTGTTTTTTTACTGGTGCAGAGTGGAAATCCACTGGCCATATTTGAGAAAGATGTATTTGTATTGTTGAAACTTAGGTCAGATCACCACAGACTCTCTATTTGACCCTTTAATTGCTAATATTCAATTGTTCAATATTGTTCACTGACAAATGAATGGGACATGCTCTAACGTTATTCACAGACACCATACACAGTCACGGTGTCAAATCTGACAAAAGTACACGCCGATATCTGCATTTACAACACTTCATAAGTCTTTGCATAAACAAGTTAAAAACATGATAACAAGGAAACATTAAGAACCTACGATACACAGTTACTCGCCAGGCGTGCTAGGAGTAATGCCCGGCGCTACATTATGTTGATTTTTTAATGGTTAGTAAGGATTAGTAGTTATGAAACTGGGGAAATGGTTGTAAATGGTCGTGTTTCTTCAAGTACAAAGGCGAATAAATGTCTGCCGCGTGCGATGACAACTCCAAGCTCCAAAATAAAATGCCACCGCGCTTGTTTTGCGCGAACAACTGTGCTCATCTCACACACAGGCTTTAGAAGTTATGAAACTGGGGAAATAGTTGTAAATAGTCATGTTTCTTCAAGTACAAAGACGAATAAACGACTAGCGTGCGAGGCTTTCCTGTTGGCATCCCTGCAGTAACAAATGTTGATATGCACCGGGGTAATTTTAGAAAGCAAAATTAGACTGTTCATGTACTGTGTCTTAATAGGTTTCTTGTCATTTTATTTTCAAAGTTTTTTTAAAACAGTTCATTTTGAAACCTATAAGTCACCACCACACACCAAAAGTAATCTAAAGATGGTGTGCAACAATCAAAAGAAACTCGCCCCCTGTTGTGTATAAAATGTTCCACTAAATTGTAACTGTAAACTGTTAACATAAAAAATACAGTTTAAGGTACATTTTGAAAAACTTTAATTCGGAATGTCAATAATAAGACATATTTTCACCAGAAAGAGCGGTGTTATTCTCGCGAGAGAAACGCGTCAATGGAACTTGACGCTGACTACGTCTCATCGCCAAAAAGGGCAATAGTGCTGTGATTAACAAGGCGAGGGAAATAGTGGCCAAAAATTGCAGACAGATTAAATGCGTAATTTAGAAGCTTACTTTTTTATATAAATTAACACTAAGATCATTATGATGATACTGTGGCTAAATCATCAGCAGGCGCGATAATATCTGATTCATGTTTAACATAAGAGTGATAATGGGCTCTATTATTGTAGAGCAAAACATTATAGTATGTAAAATAATTAATTTAGCATGTATGCGTTATCTCAATTGCCACACTGGCCCTCTCTTTCCACCCTACGCATTCTCAGTTGATGCAGCTGGCCACTCGGTCAGTTACCGCTCTCGCTCGCCACAATTTATATCAATGATGGACACTGTAAAAAAACGAAAGGTTGACAGTAAACAGACAGTTCAATCCAAATTGGACTGAAGAATTTGCTTTAATTTTACCGTTGCATATAAATCCGAAACCGCTGTGTTAAGTCTGCCAGACAACTGTTGCAGTTAGCAAGGCGGCTAATATGCGCCATTACACCATTCAAGCGCCATTACGAGACGAAGCATGCTAACTTCCACTCTGCTTTCCCGCCTGGTACCACCACAAGAAGGAATAAATTGCAGCATTGAAATATTCAGATGAAACTTCAACAAACATTTTGACAACCACAGCAACGGCAAATGAAAGGGCTACAGCTGTTTTGCTTAGGGTGACATGGGAGCTAGCTAAAAAGGGCAAGCCATTTTTGGATGCTGAACTTGTAAAAGTGTGCACTTTAGGAATAGTTGAGGAGCTTTTCTCAGGTGACAAAAACAAAGAGGACTGTATCAACCGGGTGAAGTTCAATTGTCGGATTCAACAGTAGCACGGAGGCTAGAGTCATTATATGAGGATAGTTTTTCTATACTGCTTTCTGAAATTCGATCCACCGATTACTTTTCAATTGCTGTTGACGAGTCAACAGATAGAACAGACACGGCTCAACTTTCGGTATTTGTGAGATACTTGAAAGGCGAAGCTTTTAAAGAAGAGCTACTGTGCCTTCTGCCACTGAACACTTATACAATAGGTGAGGCCATTTATGGCACTGGGAAAGATTTTTTGATAAGCACTCATTGGATTTGAGTAAAATAAACATGCTTGTGACTGATGGTGGGCCATCTATGATAGGACTAAAGGGCTTTGCGTCTCGGCTAGTAGATGAGCATCCTAATGTTAACGGGCTACATTGCATCATACATCAAACTGCTTTGTGCGCCGAACTTTCGGGGGAAATGAAACAAACGATGGAAACAATAATTAAAATAGTTAATCACATCCGCTCAACCTCTAGTTTACGACACTGGCTTTTTAAAACGCTACTTCAAGAACAGGGCTGAACATTCTGACCTTCTGCAACATAATGAGGTCCGGTGGTTAAGCAGAAATGCGTTTTGGAAAGATTTTATGGCCTGTGTGAAGAGGTGGCTATGTTTCTCTCCAACCAGAAATCCACCAAAGCGTTCAATTTTACCAGCTGTCTGAACGACCAGGATTTCATGGCCCGTGTTGCTTTTTTATGTGACATTTCAAGTCACCTTAATAAGCTTAACCTGCAACTTCAGGGTGGAAACCAAAGCGTTGGAGACTTGCTTGAAAAGGTAATTGCTTTCAGAGTGAACTGGGACATATTTCGCGCGGATCTAAGGGAAGAGAGACTGCATTTCCGCATGCTAGTGGGATTCCTATCAGTCCAGCTGTTTTGTCAGTGATGGAGGCATTGCTCATAGGGCTATCTGAGGATTTTAAGATGCGATTCACCAGTTTCAAGATCCCGCCGCAGCTGCTTCTGTTTATGCGCAACCCATTTGTTGTCACTGTTACTGGGACATGTTCAGCGGAGGCCAAGCATGTAATACCCTCAATAGACAAAGCGGCTTGCAAGCTGGAAATGGTGCTGTTGCAGTCCAACAACGTACTGAAAGCACAATTTAGGGAGGCGGGGCTGTGTGTATTTTGGCTTTACCATGACCACGGGTTTCCAAGCTGCAAGAGATTGGCTATTTAACTTTCGACAGTGTTTGGATCCACATATATTTGTGAGTCTGGATTTTCAACTATGAATCTCATCAAGGACAAGAAGCACAACAGACTCACACTTGAACCAGTGCATGCACATTGCTCTTACATCTCACAAGCCAATTTTCAGAAGGTTAGCAGTTGAGCAGAGATGCCAACCCTCCCACTAACAAGGTAACCTAGCATTGTAGATTGCTCTTGGGCGGAAATACCAACCCTCCCATTATCAAGGTAAACTAGTTTTAGGCTTATATACTTAAGGCCAGTTCAGATCAAAGATTCTCGACTCAACGAAATGGTTTTAGAACGTTGCAGACAAAAGTTGCAGCGGTCTGAACTAGTAGTTGCAAGGCGGCTGAAGCCTTGCATGTCGTCGCAGAAGATTTGGCTTGTCAAATCGCCAAGGGCAGTTTTAGAACGTTAGGAAGCATAGCGCCAGATTTATGTCAAAAGCCGTTATTCGTTAGTGCGTTTACATGCATACGTTGGATTTGTTATCATTTAAATAAGCTATTGTTTATTAAAATGATATACTCTGCATCATATAGTAGCTATGGTGCCAATCGCAGCTAAATAAAAATGATTGTCATACACTAGCTCATACTAATAGGGAAATAAAATTATGAAATAATTTTTGTTAACGATAGCTAACTGTAGTGGGCTATGCCGTTACTATGGAAACGGTCATTTGTGTCAGTGTTAGTTGCTTTGGTGTGAACCACTCAGTTTTAGAGTGTTTAAGATCAGACGTTCGGACTCTTTTGCGAGATGCAGCCAGTTGCGTCGCGAATCTTTGGTCTTAACTGGCCTCTAGTCTGAAAGGAAGTGTATCTGCAAACGGAGTTGCCTGAATCTCAATTATTATTATACAGTGGCGAGGACATAAATGCCATGATATGTTATGTTGATACAGCACTTCAGTAATGTACAACATTTTAATTGTAATGATGCTCACTGATTTTCCAGTCCAGCAATGTAAATATCCCATCTCAAGTTTGCCTTAAAAAAAGTTGATGTTGATAGAACCTTTTGCATACATGTCAGCTGATGATGCGGATGCAGCTGGGTAGGCGCAAAAACCCCAAGTTCGATGCAGGTCGAAGTGTTGTAGCCGTTAAAGCTGAGCAGCTGAGAAATGGAGCCCTCCGGTCCGGTGCCATGCCAGTCAGAGAAGATGCTAGCTGCATTTTATTTACCGGCCGGTAAGCTGAAGTGAGCTGTAGTGTCAGTCCAAAGCTAGCCTGTTAGCCTAGTAACAACAATAACAAGTCCTTGCCAACAACACCTAACCGGTGAAACATTAAAATAGCTAGGATAAAAGCTAAGTGTCCCTTAGCGTTAAAACGCGAGGGGAAACAAAACCTTCAGAGCTGAATACAAAACACATTACATTCATTTAGCAGACGCTTTTATCCAAAGCGACTTACAAAAAAGTGCCTACAAGAAGATAAGGTAAAAACTACAAGTCAGGTAGATAAAATAAGTGCATCCCTGACCTAATCACCTAAATAAGAGCTAAGCAAGTGCTATAATAAACAGAACCATCACAAACCAATTACAAACAATTACTTACTTAGTATATCAAGTAGAAGTGCTAGGTAGACGCAACGTCACGATTAAGAGCCGAAGTGCAATCGAAACAAGTGAGACCTTAAGTTTCGGCGGAAAGTGTACAAAGATGTTGCGATCCTAATGTTTGTGGGGAGGTCATTCCACCACTGACGGACAAGGACAGAGAAAAGTCGTGAACGATGTGCCAGGCTGCCCTTTCCACGGGGGGGGGGGGGGGAGACAAGGCGACATCCAGTGGCAGAGCGCAGTGGTCGGGATGGAGTGTAGGGTCTGAGCATCGACTGTAGGTAGGAGGCTGCAGTATTAGGTCTTAGAATGGGCTGGACTTCCCGGGGATGAAAAGAAGTTCTGTTTTGTCAGGGTTGAGCTTCAGGTGGTGAGCTGCCATCCACGCTGAGATATAAGTCAGCCGATATGCGTTGCAACACTTGGGTATCAGAGGGAGGGAAGGAGAACATTAGTTGAATGTCATCCGCGTAGCAGTGATAGGACAGGCCATGTGAATGTAAGACCGAGTCCAGTGACTTTGTATAAAAAGAGAAAAGGACTGAGCCCTGAGGGACCCCGGTCGAGATGCTGCACGATTTTGAGACCATCCATCTCCAGGCTACCTGGTACGATCGGCCCGTCAGGTAGGATGCAAGCATGGAGAGCACAGACCCCACGATGCCCAGGTCTTGAAGGGTAAGCAGGATAGTCTTATGGTTCACGGTGTCAAAAGCAGCAGAGATGTCCAGGAGAACGAGAAGAGAGGAAAGGGAGTCTGCTCTCGCTGTGTGGAGTACCCACATAACCGCAAGAAGGGCGGTCTCTGTTGAGTTGCCCTCCTTGAATCCTGACTGGTGGGGATCTAGGAGAATGTTCAGCTTGAGATAGGAAGGAAGTTGGTTGAGTATAGCTCGTTCGAGGGTTTTGGACAGGGGAGAAGAGAAACAGGCCTGTAGTTGTTAACATCAGATGGGTTGAGAGAGAATTTCTTTAGAAGGGGTGTGACTCTAGCTATTTTGAAGGCAGCTGGGAAATGCCCGTTGACCAGGCATGTGTTAAAGAGGTGGGTGAGGAATAGGAGGAGGTCCTCAGAGATAGATTGTAGAACGTTAGTAGGGATAGGATCAAGTGGACAGGGTGTAGGTCGTTTAGAGATTAGAAGGTGCAAAGTTTCATCAGGGGTGAGGGGCATGAAGGAAGATAGGCTAGTTGCAGGTTTGGAGCAGGAAGTTAAGGTGGTTGGAGGGGGGAAGAAAGAACGTATATCATCGACTTTTTTCTCAATGAGGCTACATTATAACCAATACAACCAGCATAAATGGAAACAAAACAAAATTATACTACTAAATCTGACAAAGTGCTGAGAAGCAGCAAACAAATGACGCCAGCGTCCTCTCCTTACAGCGTCACCATAACAACCTTACCTAACCATAATATTATCGATATGCCATTATAAGGGGGAGAAATATGACATGGAAATATGCACAAATCAGCGTGGGCCAAAGTAACAATGTTGAAACTTTAGCTAGCTAGC
This sequence comes from Galaxias olidus, assembly GCA_026901105.3. Lineage (NCBI taxonomy): Eukaryota > Metazoa > Chordata > Actinopteri > Galaxiiformes > Galaxiidae > Galaxias > Galaxias olidus. Next base: position 69,062 of record JAPMUY010000015.1, on the reverse strand, counting down.
TGGAAACAGCCTATTTTAAAACAGACTTTTTGTTATGCTTGGTATAAAGAAAAGATCTATAGTACATTGGAACGATATTAAACTAAGATAATACAAGGTTTATCGTAATTTTTTTATCTTTATTAACAAATAGGTTTTCTTTTTTTACCAGTGAAGTTTGCCACCATCTTGCCGGTGATTCGCAAAGCTTTCTGGGAGGATTCTCATAACCCTCGGTTTCAAGTGTGCCTCTGGAAAATCTCAGTTTCGAGGGCTAAATGGCCCAAACACTTGTCCTTAACGCTTCACAAGAGATTTGGGACACCCCTGTCCCTATGTGTGAACTCACAACAGTAAGGGTTAGGGCCAAGGGTTGTAAAATAGGCAATTGGTATTGGGCCTTACCCCTTTTAGATTTTTTTTTAAATGTTTTTCATCATACACAAAAGCTGTCTTTTACACATAGTATCGTCATTTAACTTTTCACAATCAGTCGACAGAGTGTCACACGAGTAGGGAAAATTAATCTATGGCGCAATAGAGTAATTTCCTGAATTTGAAAAACTACAGCCGTTTCCAGCCCAGGGGAGGGCCTTTTCTGGTCCAGGGTTTGGTTTGCACAATGAGCTATGGACATTGTGGTGTAGAGTGAATAAACCATTTAAATTATGTACATAATGAAATGCCCTTTTAAGGTTTGACATTGCCTGTCCTATAGACGGTGCACAAGAATAAAGAATGGTATAATTTGCATAGAAATTTACTTTATAGTATGTTACAGAGGCATAAATATCATTAATATGAAGTGTAAACAATGTTGGACCTAAAATGGAATCTTGTGGCACACCATTCTCCCCAGATAGCAGTGGACACTGTGCCTCAACTTGCCAGATACACGAAGCGATCACCCGCTGTGCGCCTTCGCGACCCTCTGACTGACAATCGTGATGATAAATTGGATCGGACACGGGCCAGAACACTATTGCGAGACTTGTGAAAACAAGCACTTTGTTTTGTAGTCCAATAGGCAATTACTACATCATAACTAATTTGCATTATGCCGCAAGTGGCACTGGGAGAGAATCTTTTTGCAACCATGACTGAGAACGTCTTTAGCATTATTGAGTGCCCGCCTTCAAAAGTTGTCAGATTTATATCTATGATTCACCTTTACTAAAAGATTCATAGAGGCACGGCAAGTGGCTACAAAGCTGCTTATGTCGTGTGAGACGTGTTGGCGGTGTCTCCAAGTAAACATGTACCTTATTATAATGATTATGCGACGATGTTAAATCAACATTGAAAAGCAGTTTTTGTACGGTCTGGAACACCAATGGCCCAGTGCTGATTAGAGCAAACTAATTAATCAGACCCGTTTTTCCGATCTGGACCGAATGCTGGCACACATTTGGACCGTATTCGGGCCAGTTTAATTTTGCTATCGGGGTCTATTGCTACAACCTTGGATTTAAATCCTTAGCATCTATGCCTGTGTTCTATAAGAGAGGTTGCCCTGAAACCAGTTAAAAGCTGCACCATCAAATCCCAGCAAGGCTAATCTATCCAGAAGTAATCTGGGATTAACTATATCAAAAGCTATTGATAAATCAATAAACAAAGCTGCACAATGTTTCTTATCAAGAGCAGTAACTAAATGTTTTACTACAAGAGTCGCTGTTATTACTATGATCAACTCTGAACCCAGACTGAAAACGTCTTAAAAAAAATAGTTTTCAAAACATCGGTTTATGTGTTGGTGATCTAATACCCCCCAAAAACGGACTCAGCATGGTACCCAAAAAAGTGACATTGGTAGATCTCTGCTTATAACTACTCCAACCTAACCTCCTCTGGACTCTGCCACTTCAATTTCTATTAGCAAAATAGCACACAAACCCATTTTTTCAAGCACATTTTTATTGTAATTCTTTCTTTCTCTCGCAAACACATACCTACATTGAGGCAACTGTTCTCTTTCCTTGCCTAAGGACAATTGTTGGTCCAGCGGGATTGAGTGAACAGAGATTAACGCATTAACAGACCTAGTATTGATAAGAGCTAATTAAAGGCGATTGGGGCAGATGAGTGAGATAGAGTTGTGTGGGGGCCAGTATGGATGAGGGAGCGTGTGTGTATCCAAGTGAGTGAGTGAGAGAGAGAGAGAGAGAGAGAGAGAGAGAGAGAGTTGTACTGGAATTGTGGTTGGCCTAAGACTATGGTGTTTGTGACCTGTGGTTGCCCTGTCTCAAACCTCCTCTTTTCTTTCTCCTTCCTGTCGGGATATTCATCCTTTGTGTTCTGTGCCTTTTGCATCATCACCTTTCACCTCATCCTCCTCCTTGTTCTCTTCATTCACTTCTCTCCTATCCCCTTCTTATCTTGATCCCTTGACTCTGATGAAGACAACCACTACCTAGCCATGAAGAAAGCCCATCTATCAAATAACCTTATGTGAGCTGTGAGGTTTTTGAAGAACAAAATTCCTCCTTTCCATCTCCATACTAATGAATAGAGCTCCATGAGAAATTTAATGCTGCATAGTAGTGAGGGGAAACAAAGCACTACAGCAGTATAATGGTCTGCAGGAGCCCAGAACAATGGCAACACAGATAAATGATAAGGCAGATTTCACATAGGGGAGATGGAGCTGAACTAATGTTCATTTGTCTCATCAGCTGTATTCATAAGCTTGCAGCCAACTGAAAGGCATTTAACACGACATGCTTTTCTTTTTCTGTTAAGATAAAGTCTTCCCTTTTATTTTATTCTCTTTTCTGCTTTTCATTTGTGCTCTAAGCCTTTCTGTTCAGTTACCGTTTTGTCTTTTTTCCATATCTACTTTATTCTCTTCTCCATGCAATCCCCTAAAAACACTAAAACTTCTTAAACTATTGTTTGACTCTTGCTCACATTTGGTCACCTGTATCGTCTTTCCTTGGCTCTTCTATCCTTTGCCTGGCCTCTTTCAGGTCTTTCAGTGATAGATCTCCTATCCTCCTATCATTCTTAAGGCTTTTCTCCTTGAATGGCTCTTTGACACAAAAGCCAGTCCAAGTTATACATCCAGAGAGTCCATTGTTCCGGAAATACATTTATCTGCACATCTTAATAACCAGCCACCATCATTTTAGTCCCAATAAGTCCCTCTCTTGTCCTTTTCTTTCAGTCGACTCTGAAGCCTGGCTCTGACTTTAATTATGACGTATTGATCGGGTCGTTAAGTCTTGTTTGGCTTAATGACATCTTTTGTTGCCTCTAATTCTGTGTCCCATTGTCCCCCTGAAGCGTTTTGATTTAGTTCTCTCTTCGTTGTGTGCTGTGAAATGTATAATCTCTTCTTTGGTCAGTGCGGGCATTGACAAGGGCTTTCTTGAGGCAAAAAGTGCCGCTGTTGCCGTTTATCTGCCATTTCCTAAAGCTCTTGCATCGGCTCCCCACCAATCAATTTCCTAAATGATGTAATTATCCGCTAGTCTTTTTTTCTCTCTGCCGCTCATTTAAAGTTAAGGGTTTATTTTAGATCAATTCGGACCACTTTGTGTGCAAATTGCACATATGCATTACCTTCACATTCCTCAGCAATCCAATTGGGATAAGGCCTAGGCTGTGAATGCCTAACGAGGGGCCTTGTCCTTCACTACTGACAGAGAGACTCACAATATTAAATGAGAAAGAGAGGGATAGAAAACATTTACAAATCCTCAGCTGTGTCAGGGGTACAATCCCAGCCATCTATTGGCTGCAGAGATGCCTGTAAGAAGACAAGGATCCATAGACAACCTAAGAGGAGGTCAGGGTAATCTTAAAGCTTATTGGAAGATTAAACTGGAGTTTTGTGTCATTGCTAAATGGGCATTTAAGTTTGTCTGAATGTTTTGTTCTGTTGTGAAATTTAGACTAGTCAGCTGACTGTAAAAAGGCAAACTAGTCAAAACCTTTACATTTTATTTTGGCAGGTATTCTTAGGCAATGAAATCTCTCTGAAGATAAAAAGATTGGCTAATGTATCCCCAAATTCATCTAAATCTAAATTGGCTGCCGTGGCATCACCCAGGTGGGTGCTACACATTGGCGACTTAACTGTGAGTCTGCCCCTATAGTGTGAAGCGCCTTGGGTGTCTAGAAAAGCGCTATATCAAGTGCAATCAATTATTATTATTATTATTATTATTATTATTATTATTACAATATGTTAAAATTATAGGAATTTTGTGTTTGCACAGAATATACTGCTATACCGCTTCAAAGATGATGTTTTGTTTGAAACTTTCTTCATCATATAAATCAAACCAGACTACATAGGTTGAGACAGGCTGCCAAATGGGACGCTAAGGGAACTGTTCACCCAAATCTCTCACTGACCCCTTGCTCGACAATTGTTCTCTCAACTGCGTTGCCACTGCCCCGCAGTTTGCAACACACAAAATGGATTCAAAAACACACAGAATGTCTCCAGCAACTTGATGCGTAGCAGTTGTCCTTAATCATGCTTCCGAGACCTGAATAGACCTGACTAGCTTTCTTGACAGAGGATCCCTAATCAGAAGCTCAAAGTCAAGGTAGGGACAAAGGGAAGATGGGTCCAAAAAGGACGGTGGTTGGAAGATGGTTGTTGTTGCCTTAGCCTAAAATAAGCAAATGATGGAAGGGGTTATGGCAAACACAGGTTTAGAAGTTGAGCTAAAACTACAGCTAAGAGACTATTGAAGGACTGACTGGCTGAGTAGATGAGGGGGGAGGGGGGGGGGGGTGAGATTAGAGAAGAAGATATAATAAGGCCAAGAGAATCACAAGAAAATATGTGATAGAAAAAGGAGAGAGAGGTCTAGGTAAATAGACAGGGGCCGGAATTGTGGAACGGAAAGAGACAGAGGGAGAAAGAGCAGAAGAAGGAAAAGAGGGGAGTTAGAGCTGAGGGAGTGGGAGCAGAGGGAGGGAGGTGGGGGTTGTGGGGGGAGTAAATCAGCACTGGGCTTGTCAACAGCACCGGGCGGCAGGAGTCACTGGTGTGAGAATAACAAATGGCTGTCATTGCTAAGGCACAAAGCTGCGATTATAATTATCACATCCCCCATGACCTTGCATAAACTTTAATCTCTCTCCAATGGAGCAGTTAAATAGGCTGGGGTCTACTGAAGGGGTATGGATGGTGGTGGTGCAGGCAAAGTGAGGGGTGAGGGGCAGAAAAAGAGAGGAAGGGGGGTATATAGAAGAGTTGGGGGGAGGTTGGGAATAGATAAAAGGAGGTAGGAAAGGGGGTAAAAATAGGGGTGCGTGGAAAAGACGGGTTGAGACTTTGGGTGGTAAAAGAGGAGGTAGAGAAGCATATTGAAATTAAGGCTGGAGAGAGAGTCGGCGTCAGGGAGATTTGGAGGGTCAGTAGTACTCTCAGGGTTCAGTGCGTTACTAGAGAGTGAGCAGCTAGCTACTACTAAGAGTTTGAGTGAAGGATTACACATGATACATGAGAGCAGTCATGTATATATGTGTGTGTGTAGGAGACAGGTTGTGCACAACGGTGAAAGAAGACCGATATAGAGTACTATAAAGACAAAAACAGAAAGTTTCTAATAGTTTTTTTTGCCGTTTTTTTGGTCGTGGAACAGTGGACTAACTCTTTACCCTTGCGGGGCTGTTGGGGGGAGCATGGGAGTTTGCCCATCCAGTCTACATGTGTTTTGTGGACTTGGAGCAGGCCTATGACCGTGTCCCACGGGGAGTCCTGTGGGGGGTACTGCAGGAGTATGGGGTACCGGGGCCGTTGCTACGAGTCATTTGTTCCCTATATAACCGGAGTGAGAGTTGTGTCCGTATACTCGGCACAAAGTCAAATACGTTTTCAGTGGGTGTTGGACTCCGCCAGGGCTGCCCCTTGTCACCGGTTCTGTTTGTGATTTTCATGGATAGAATCTCAAGGCGTAGCCGGAGGGAGGAGTGTGTCCAGTTTGGGGACCTCAGAATTGCGTCTCTGCTCTTTTCAGATTATGTGGTTCTGTTGGCTTCTTCAGCCTGTGACCTTCACCATGCACTGGAGCGGTTTGCAGCTGAGTGTGAAGCGGTCGGGATGAGAGTCAGCACCTCCAAGTCTGAGGCCATGGTTCTCTGCCGGAAAACGGTGGAGTGCTCTCTCCGGGTTGGGAGTGAGTTGCTGCCCCAAGCGAGGGAGTTCAAGTATCTCGGGATCATGTTCACGAGTGAGGGAAAAATGGAGCGTGAGATTGACAGGCGGATTGGTGCAGCATCAGCAGTAATGCGGGCGTTGTACTGGACCGTCGTGGTGAACAAGGAGCTGAGCCGAAAGGCGAAGCTCGCGATTTACCAGTCAGTCTACGTTCCAACCCTCACCTATGGTCATGAGCTTTGGGTAGTGACCAAAAGAATAAGGTCGCGAGTACAAGCGGCTGAAATGTGTTTCCTCCGTAGGGTGGCTGGGCTCAGCCTTAGGGATAGGGTAAAGAGCTCGGTCATCCGGAGGGAGCTCGGAATAGAGCCACTGCTCCTTCTCGTCGAAAGGAGCCAGATGAGGTGGTTCGGGCATCTGATTAGGATGCCTCCTGGGCGCCTCCCGTTGGAGGTTTTCCGGGCACGCCCTACTGGTAGGAGACCCCGGGGTAGACCCAGAACACGCTGGCGAGATTATATATCTCGTCTGGCCTGGGAACGCCTCGGGATCCTCCAGGAGGAGCTGGAAAGCGTTGCTGGGGATAGGGACGTCTGGACTACCCTTCTTAGCCTGCTGCCACCCTGACCCAGCCCCGGATAAGCGGCGGAAAATTGATGGATCGTTTTTTTTGCTTTATTTTTCCTTACAATATTACAGAAGGATTTTCCTCAACGTCTGAACTTATGTAACATTTAGATGTTACATAGAAACAATTTCTCCCAGTCAGAGGAGAGCAGAAGCCAACACTACTCCCTTTTCTTTTTGGACTCCTCTCCTCTTCTCTCCTGACTGCTCGCTACTCATCACCAGACAACACCAGCAGAGGGTGCTAAACATGAAACATGAAACATGAGAACCAGTGTGTTTATTTATATATTAACATTTAACATATCAATTACTATGTTATACACCTCTTATGTTAATGTATATACATTTTTGAAAGATAAAAAAATAAGAACATTTGAAATCCACTCTTTTGGAACCCCTGGAAATTCTTTGGAAAATGCATTTATTTAACTGTATAATTTCTCTTATGAACACTTAAAATGGTAATCGTTGAATTTCAAACACTATTTAAATGGAAATAGTTTGTTGACCAATGGCTTTAAAAAATGAAAAAAACAAAAGGTTAGGACTGAAAAGACAGAAAATTAAGAGGTTAAAAACAACTTGATCTGTAAAGTACCTGCCTGGAGTTGGAGTCGTGTTTGATTCAAGCCATGCACAGTGATGGGGTGATACCTTCTCAAGGAACTACAGTAAGATAATTGCATAAGTGGGTTTCATTTAAGACTATAAATAAACAATGAGACACTCCATCCATGCTAGCTGGTTCAGGCAGTTAGACATGATGTGTAAAACTCATCCATTCTATTTGCAAAAGTCTAAACACATTCGTGGGTTTCATTTAAGACTATAAATAAACAATGAGACACTCCATCCATGCTAGCTGGTTCAGGCAGTTAGACATGATGTGTAAAACTCATCCATTCTATTTGCAAAAGTCTAAACACATTCTCACTCACTAAAACACATCTCGCAGTTGTGCTGCAAAATGGTAAACACGGGCAGCAAAAGATAAACACAATTCATCCGTAAACTTGGTTCTATGGTCATGAAAGACTGCCCTGACTTAGCTAGGATTAATGATGGAAAAAGGACTAGGACAAATTCTGCACAGAAGAAAGTTCTCAGATGTTTGCCATATTCATGAATAACCTGCTGTAACAGCTTTGGGGTGGTTAAGCACTGTTGTGTGTGTGTGTGTGTGTGTGTGTGTGTGTGTGTGTGTGTGTGTGTGTGTGTGTGTGTGTGTGTGTGTGTGTGTGTGTGTGTGTGTGTGTGTATTTGTAATTGTCTGCTTCAGAAGTCAGGCTGTAACAATGAACTGATTAAGAGTGGGGTACGTACCATATGACTGCACTGGAGGTCTTTGGGCCTTCCCCCTCCACCCTCACTCGTCCCTCTGTCCTCAAGCCGCTATTCCAGCTATAGCAGCTCATCCAAGCACGTCCATGGGCTGTGATCGGAGAATAAAAAGTGCAGAGAGATTAAAGTTTTGGGGCCCTACAGAGGGGAAAAGCTATTACACCACTGCTGTATTGTAGACACTGTCAGTGTGACAGGCGGCTGTGGAGAGAGGACCCAGATATAATACCCCAGTTTGGTGAAGTCTTTTGAAATGCAGATCTTGGTTATTAATTCTTCATGTTTAGAGGATTAGACATTATTGTATAGGGAAGAAGCTATTGCGTGGCATAGGGGGGTTTATTATGCAGTAGATAAAAGTAAGGTTTGTGCCCCTTCATCTCTCTTGCACACATATACACAGACACCCTTTAGAGAGAAAATGAGGGAGAAAATGTATGAAAACAATGAATGGTGGCTCATCCAGTGGCAGTCAGCGTTCTCTAACACACAGTACGATGTTCAGAGACAAAGACAGAGCAGAGGGGCGCGTTGCGTCTTAAATTACGTAGTAAAGCTTATTAACCCCGCACACACCCTGCAATGGGATGCTATTCTGCTCTGAGAGGCAAACACAAGCATGCACACACACACACACACACTCACACACACACACACACACACACACACACACACATGGGGCAAAGTGCCAGTGGATTACAGAGTGATAGCATGGCTGTAATGTAACAGTAGTTATATTCTAGCTGAAATTGTTTTATTAAAAGAACAAGGGGAAATTGAATGGAGAGAAAATCTCATTATAATGATTATTGCAGCATATCCTCAATTTGTACAGCTATGCTGTGTGTGTGTGTGTGTGTGTGTGTGTGTGTGTGTGTCCTTGTGAGGCAAAAAAAAGGCCCTCCTCTACGCAGCTCAATGTCTTGTAATTGATTCCGCAATTTTCTAATTGTGATTGCCATTCTAATTTTACTCATGGTTGTGCTTCTAACAGTGGTGTCTTAATTAAAATGAATTGCTGATTGGATACCTGTGGAAGCAGCCAAGCCTGCTTCACCACCATAAGTTCATAATTACACAGAAACTGTTTTGATTTTAAATGATTGGATAATCTAGATGATTATATAGGATTTGCATGAGTACATCTATTGTTCTTAAAGGGGTATTTCACCCAAAAATAACAACAAATTAATAATTCTCCTCATATTATAAACAACTGAACAAGTGAGAGAAGTTTCATAATGGTGTTGTATATTCCGAACATTGATAAAGCGCATTCTGAGAAAGCACACCCAATGACGTCAGAAGGTGTATTGTTTGAAATTTCAATCCTAAAAATGAATGTACACCCAGGATTTCTGGGTGTAGTGGTGCACTGTGAATGGCCAAACTAGATTTGAATGCCAAGCTTGAAAAATTAAAACAACGTGCTTAAAATCCTCTCGCTTGAGATTATTTAGTTTTTTAACGCAGAGATGTAATGTACTTAACATTTGAAGTGAAATATTAAGTGAAAAGGTAGGGTGAAGTTCCCCTTAACCAAAAAGTGGGCAAAGGTTAGTTCTTGGCAGTTTTATTTTAGAAATATTCAGTCGATAACTCCAGCTGATGATATGTTAAAAGTGTAATTAATCAAGAGCGGTTTAGGAGTATGATTTGATAATGGGTCTGAAAGTTTAAAATCAAAACCAGCCACTCTTAATTTAAAGGGACCATAATGTTAGATCTGGAATATTTCTTTGTCTAGCATTGTTTTATAACTCAGAGGGATTCTATCAACATGAAAAAGTGAAATCTGTGCTTTGTGAATTTTCTCTAGTTCACCTCTGACACAACACATCTACCCTATTTTGCAAGCTGTTCTGAATTGCAGTCATTTCATAGAAAACTTAAGTCAATCAAATTGACCAATCATGAGCTCAGGCTAGTATAAGGTCAAACTACTCCAGCAGCAGCCATGACAACAGCGGAATGTTACTATCCCTAGCCAGTAACATAACTCAGCTAATGAATGTTTATGAGCAATGGGCAAACTCTTGTTCACCACTGAAAACTGCATGTAAGTTGAAAGGGAAGAAAGAATAATTAAAGAAGAACCCTAGAATAATTAAAAACAATATAATATAAAAAATGTTTGTGTTAAAATATTATTAAATGTGCTTCATAGACACTAAGGAATCACACAACAATTCTTAAAAAAACCTTAGAAATGACTAATTGTGAATAATTCCCTAAAAAGTAAACAAAAGTACCTTCGCCCCACACTGTTCTGTATCCTGTCTAGAACTTCTTCATGGAAAGACTGTGTAGTTAGGAGCATTGCTCCCACGGGACCTCTCCCTTTGCTCCCCAATAATGAAAATGGGTTCTCTGCTTGTTTTAAGTGCATGAGCCAAGTGGCACAGACACTTTCTAATTTAGAGGATATTTGAGAAAATGGTTTCATTCCTTTTCTCCTGCGACTGGCTGTTTGGCTTGTTAGGCTGGGTGTGGGAGCAGAGACAAATGCATGTGGTTTACAAGCCGACTGTACTATTTAGCTGATAAGACATCAGTGCAGATAGCTAGAGGGCCTGCAGCATTAGACGAAGGGAGCACATTAATCTGGACAAAATTAAAATGTGGAGCAGCTTGTTTAAGATTGAGGCCAGCCGACCACCTGCCCGCCAGTTTTGATAAAACTGTTTAAGCGAATGAGAGATTTAGATAAATTGCCTCTGGTTATAGTATAAGAATAGTGGAGTGAGGGAGAGGAGAAGAGAGGAGAGGAGAGAAGATGAGAGGAGAGGAGGATCAGTTGAATGTCAAGCACTGTGTTAATGTTAGTTTGTGAAGATGTTTGGTGGCGTAAAGCTGGTGTGTGTGTGTGTGTGTGTGTGTGAGTGAGTGAGTGAGTGAGTGAGTGAGTGAGTGAGTGAGTGAGAGAGAGAGAGAGAGAGAGCGAGAGAGAGAGAGAGAGAGCGCGAGAGAGAGCGCGAGAGCAAGCGAGAGAGAACCACAGAGCTGATAACCCCAGCTGTTTCTTAATGTTAAAGGACCATAGAGTCACACTATCTACATGTGCTGAATAATACGCTGGGAATCTGGCAATCCACTAACTTGCAAATGGTGTGTGGGAGATAGTGGTGCTAATGTGTATGTTGAAGGCCCTCCACAAAACATGCATCTATCTTGTTACAAAGATTGTAAATAACCCCACCTTGCAAGAAGACCATGGGGATGGAATGTTTTCAAGCCTTTTCTATAAATGTGTAGTAGAAAGATGCTGCTGATGTGGTCTGTATGACCCTCCACTCACAATATTCATGACATATATTCACTATATTCATGACATACGGTATATTCATGACACTCATGACCAGCCCATGACACCACCAGACCCCACCTACATGCCCACCTCCATTAGCCAGTCAGCAGTCAATCAGTCAGTCAGTCAGACCCACCAGTGGCCATTCAGTCACTCAGAGCAAAACCATGAAGTCCGGTGTCACGCCTGGAATAACGCGTAAAGAGAATATGTGTGTATATGAGTGTGTGTGTCTCATGAGGGAAAGACAGAAAGAACGAGAGAGAGAAATGAAGCCAGTAATGTGACAGCTGCCCTAGCAATAGACTGCTCTTAGAGCTGTAGCACACCTACCTTAGACATATTCTAGATTTGCACATTTTTCAACATTGTCTTGATTTACAATAGTTTACATTCTTGTAGCCATTAGTGGCGTATTGCCACTTATCACAAAGTGAAGTGTCTGGTAGGGACAGCAACTGTTTGACAAAGCCTGAAGCCAATATTTGAAGCTGCTAACATATTTAGGCTTGATTTCAGTTGATGTTATTGAGTGTGTTTGGTCATTTATTTATATGTACAAACTTGGAGCAACAACGTCTTGTTTTTCACTGTAAACTCAACCAGATGGAACTAGTCTAGCCAGATTATAGTGGAATTCCCCTCCACCCTCTCCATCTCATCCTACCCCGGGCCATGTATTAAAATTCTCAGCAAGTGTGTATCCCTCTTCCAGATGGCAGCTATGGAGGATATTCCAACCATTCTCTGCTAATCTCTCCAACAAGCTTCTATGAAATTGACATTTGAGAGTAATTGTGAGCCGACAACTCTCCAATTGTGCAGCAGTGTTTCTGATTGGAACATGTTGGGGAAGCAGCAGTGTGCCTGTTGGGGCCCGTCCAGAGAAACGATGAGGCTACATGCCGCTGGCTACGGAAGCTAGATTACCGTCTCTTACCGGAGGGAGATATAGACAGACAGACGGTTGGACTGACAAACGGCTTATCTAGGATTGACAGGACCGGAACACCTTCACTTGAAATAATAATCTCCTCTCCTATTCCTTCTCCTTTCTCTTCTTAAAATACTGATATCCTCTCCTTTCACTTCTCCTCTATCTTCTCCTCTCAAATCATTCCTCTAATTTTTTTTTTGTCTACCTTCTCTGGAATAGAATAGACATGCATACTCCAATCAGCAAAAACCAGCGGTGAATCAGAGCCTGTGCAACAAAGTCAACAGAAAGTACAAGGCATTCTGTTAATTTCTCCAATTCAAATGATATGGTTTTGATATATTTCATACCATTTATCTTTGTTCTGTAGAAAGTTCCGCGTTCAGTTTTAAAAGCAAAATGATGAGGCCTACCTCATAGACCAGTGAGACAAATCGATAGCCTCATTCCCCATGTGGGCCTAAGTTGAGCCAGCCCTGGGCTAGGCTCAACTAAACATTGTAATAACATGAGGGAGATATAATTTTGTATATTATCAATTGACAAGTCATATCTTAAGGCAACAAAATGTGAGGTTTTAATGGTGGTTGAATAGCCAGAACATGGAGCAAACCCTTCTTAAGAAGAAAGATTAATTTTACTTGAAGAACGGTTTGCCATTGGTTAGATAACAATTGATATAGATAACAATTGATATAGAGTGCTGAATTTTTTCTGCCAATTAAATATTTCCACATTTATACTCATAACATCATATTATCATTTTAAAACTCACTACTGCGCGGTGGTCATTGCTGGACTTTGTTAGAATGACGACTATTTCAAGCTGAAACGGGCACAAAAATAGGGAGCGCTCCTCTCGCTTAAGCAAAAATTCCAATCTGTTCCCATCAAAGTTAACGGTCAAACTTGGATTTATTTTGAACAAAACCCCTGCGTGGACATGACCTTGAGCGAGGCAGTCAATCAGCCAAATATAACTTATTTAAAATAAATTCTATATACTTGTATTGACTCTGTACTAACCTAAATCAACTCGGTCATGCCTATCCTTTCAACACTTACAAAACAAAGGCCTCCATGAGACCCTGAAAAAAAGAAAGAAAATCGATCCTAGAAAAATGGAGATACGCCCCCTCAAAGCAATGCACCTCATCCATTGCTTTCTACCTGCAGTAAGATATACTCTTTATACTTGTATTGACTCTGTACTAACCTAAATCAACTCCGTCACGCCGATCCTTTCAACACTTACAAAACTAAGGCCTCCATGAGAACCTAAAAAAAAAATAATAATAAATCCATCCAAGGAAAATGGAGATATGCCCCCTCAACGCGATGCGCCCATCCATTGCTTTCTAACTGCGACAAGATAACACGCAGTTTGACTAACTAGCAAAGTTGTTTTGAATTAGAATTGAGATTGCGTGGGTTGAAAATCTATTTTGCGAAGTTACTGTGATATACAGTTAGCCTATGTTATCCTATTTGTATTAGCAATACATGATATATAACTTGAAAGGGAAACTCTTTAAAACAGTTTATTTTAAATGATGCGTCCATGTCTGAAGCAACATTTAATGTAGCCTACCCTTTGTAGACATATATTTTAATGCTCAAGTTAACTTAAGTTAGACATGGAATAATCACAACTGCAGCTAGGAGCAATGAGATTGTTTCTTTCTTCTTACTTTTCGGTTTTGTCCGTAACCTCGCCTTTCACAAGGCTGTCTTTGATCTGTTAAATAAATAAAATCATGATCAAGGATTTATCAAAACGAACTGAGATGTCAATGCCTAAATTAATTGTTAATTCTGAACCCATTTTTGCATGTTTTTATAACAGCACTTCAGTGCACAATGACTGACTTATTTTGTCTCTGCTTTACAGACTAACATTACCAAGAGATTTTAGAAAACCAACAATACCCTAAGATGATCTGTAGCAAGAAGCTTGCAAGTTTTTATAGATTTAACGGAGTGCAATACGTAGGTGTAAAGTTAACATTAGCTTCTTTTGGCAGTTGGCTTCCATGGACAGAGAGGCATATGACAAGTGGATATTTAGTTTGCCAAATGAGGTATCAAATACAGGAACCAAGTGTAGAAATAAGAGGATGGGACGTTTGATGATGCGATCAATCAACTAGGTTGTTTAAGAGCTGCAGATGAGGCCGCCATATACGTAAAAAGGCCATCACAGATTACAGACAGACTGTTTTGGGTTGCACTGCAGGCCAAATGTAACTGTTATAGGGAGGAGGAAGGCAAAGTAGTCAGTGAGTAGAAAGTCAGGGGACTTGAGCTGTATGAGGCTGATGTAAGGATCACCACTGGTCAAAGTTAACCTTTGGTGAGCACCTGCTTATACAGAATGCTGCAGGTTTCTTTGACTGACCATATGCAGGTTTTAAATGAGCAAGTATGGTTCTGGAGAGGTGAGCCTGCAGGTACCAGAGTTCAGTTTGGTAGGTTTGTAATAGGGGGTATCCCAACTTTTAAACATAGGCCTATGGTTAGTATATTTATGCTATTCAGAAGGTTTTCATGGATCTGGTTTGCAGCATGGGTTTGTTTGTATGTAAACATACATTTTTTCTATTCCTATATCATAGGCTACATCCTAGACTGGTTGCCATAAATAAAAGAAAAAGGTTAACACTACTGCTTTTGTACTTTTTCTTCCAAACATGTCTAACCGTTTTTATTATTAGAATCTATTCAAGAACTAAATTCTTTAGTATATATTTGTAAGTAGGCCTATGGATATTATCAGATCGGTGCTCTAGGTGAACCACAAAATCCGTCTTGTCATGATGGAAGTGAAGATGGTTTCTTGTTCCAATCAACAGCATAGGCTATAGTTAAACTGGTTTTATAAATCTATAAGTTATTTATCTATATAAGTTCACCGTATAATAGAATAAGGTAGGCCTATCTATTTATATTTTAGCGAGGCATGATTTTAGACACAGATCTGTTACCTAATGCTAATGCAGGCTATCGGTTTGTTTGTCCGGTAGTAGGCTACCACGCTAGAATGTTGGAGCCTGATGCACGCGTCCTGAAACAACGAAGTCATTTGACGCGATTGCTGTTTTCAGAGTACACGTTTCAAATATTGTACCCTTTATTTAGGTAAACGATTATATAAAATGTAAAGATAATGCATTTTACCATATATCTATGGCACAATATGAATTATTTCGCTCACAGTAAAAGACTACAGTAATGTCAAAGTCGGCCGAATGACGTTTTGGCTTTCTAACGACTGAAGTTGGCTGCACGGAAGCAACAACTCTGCAAATTAAAAAATCTTCTTCCGACTAAAACGGTCACTTTTTGAAAACGGACAATTTATAGATTTGTTTTTATTAATGAACGTTTAGTTAGTAACAAAAAATTTAACATTTCACAGTTTAATCACTTGATTTAAAAAAAACCTGAAAACACTTTTGCCCTGCCTATCATTAGTTCAGAATTGTATCTCCTGCACTGATGTAAGCAACCCTGTCTTTCCTCTCTACCCTTCCTCCTCTCTACTCCTTGTCTTTGCCTCCACCTCTAAGCACCTTGGACAGTGCCTCCAGCCCGATTTTGTCTTCTGCTGATTAAAGCTAATAATTATGTCTGTGTGTGTGTGTGTGTGTGTGTGTGTGTGTGTGTGTGTGTGTGCGTGTTTGTTTGCGTGATCTCTATCAGGGCTGTAAGAATCTAGGCCTACCACTACGGTTAAATCAACAGCCCCATCCCTGTGTTGTCCCCATGGGAAACTGGTTAATTAAAATCAATAACATCTTCTCAAGGACTTTTTAGCACAACAAGAGCTACAGGCTATGCTAGGTGATGCTAAGCTGAGACAATGCTGCAAAATGCTAAATCGCAGCAATGCTACATTAGGCTTTTTCATGCTAATCTTAAACCCATCTATATGATACCAAGCTTATCTCTTATGTATCTTAACAATAACTCCATAAAGCTCCTAAGCGTGTCCGTATATGTATAATGCTTGGTGATTAACTGAAGACTTTACCAGGTCTTGCTGTGAGGCAATCCCCACCTGACCCAAGGGCGTTTCTGTGTGGAGTTTGCATGTTCTCCCCGTGTTCGCGTGGGTTTCCTCCGGGTACTCCGGTTTCCTCCCACAGTCCAAAAACATGCAGGTTAATTGGTGACTCTAAATTGCCCGTAGGTGTGAATGTGAGTGTGAGTTGTTGTCTGTCCCTATATGTCGGCCCTGTGATAGACTGGCGACCTGTCCAGGGTGTACCCCGCCTCTCGCCCTGTGTCCGCTGGGATAGGCTCCAGCCCCCACCCCCCCCCCCCCCCCCCCGTGACCCTGTACAGGATAAGCCCTCACTTTTAGTCAGAGGAGATACGTGAGGAGATGGTTTGCAGAATTGTTTTCCAGTCTCCATCATTTGAGGTTGGCCTGACCTTGCTTCTTTGTGTCCTCATGTAGAACACTCCAATATTGTCAACAATGCAAATTTGTAGTAGTTATGTTTTTTAACTTGACATTGACATCAACAACAGCGCTCTAGAGAAATTATTATGTTATGATGAAATGGAAATTTATATGATCATTCAATGACTTCACTTGACTGGATAAAGTTAGAGTAATGTAATGAAACATTGAAATCGGCACCATTCTTTATCCCAGTTCTACTGGTTTTATCAATTAAAATACATACAGACTGGTTTCAGCCATGAGTCTTAAAGGTATCAGTGTTCTAAGTGCTCTGTCCAAGTGAAGTTAAGAATATATTTTTTCCTCTCTCATCTGTCATACAAACCTTCATCTGTCTGCCTCCTTTAAGCACAGATGCAAATTTTCACAATTGTCAAATGAGGCTTGAGTTTCATTATAGCACCTTCAAGAACAGAAACACGCATGTACACACGCAAACACACACACACACACAGAAACATGTACAGTATGTACAGCTACAAACTGAAATAACTGCACACACAAGCATCAAGGCGGCATCACTGTCAGCACAGTATACACACACACAGTCAAAGTGAGACTCTAATAGTTCTGTGGTGTGACAGGTTGGGCAGTGATGAATCACACGTCTCTTCCCCAGCCTCTCAAACTTAATTTTCTAAAGATTGCTTGCCCATTCGAGAGGAGAAGCAGTGATAGGGGCCTGTGGTTTGAAGCGCAGCGCAGCCTGATGAGATGTCACTATTGTTCAGCTGGGTTCCTCTCTGAGGACCTTAACTACTAGTGGCTGCTTTTAGGATAGCATCGTGGAGGATCACTCCACTCGCCAAACTGAGCAGCAATTAGACAGATCCACCGCACAGCGGAAATGAGACATTTGCCGTTAGTTGGCAAAGTGAGGAAAGGGATTGGAAGCTATCAGGCCTGCTAACTAAAGACCCAGGCAGTCAGGGGTATCTTGCTTTACTTAGCTCACTCTCTACCTCCTCCTGAGTACTACTTGAGCAAGGCTTCCACCAGATAAAATTTCAAACAAGACGCTTATTCAAAAGGTTTGGAATGACCCTTGCAGCTCCCTGCCTCATCTCCAACAAAGAACAATACTCTGTCCAAAATGCAGAAACATTATTGGTAATTTGTGAGGATAGTTTGAATTTCCTTTTTTGTTTTTAAGAGGCATCACCAACAAGCAGTTAGTCTGCTTGCCTATCGTGAGAGGAATAGACTGATGTGTACAGTGCATCCGGAAAGTATTCACAGCGCTTCACTTTTTCCACATTGTGTTATGTTACGGCCTTATTCCAAAATTGAGTAAATAAATTTTTTTCCTCAAAATTCTACACACAATACACCATAATGACAACGTGAAATTTATTTTTTGGAGATTTTTGCAAATTTATTAATCATAAATAACTAAGAAATCATATGTACATAAGTATTCACAGCCTTTGCCATGAAGCTCAAAATTAAGCTCAGGTGCATCCCGTTTCCACTGTTGATCCTTGAGATGTTTCTACAGCTTCTACAGAGTCCACCTGTGGTAAATTCAGTTGATTGGACATGATTTGGAAAGGCACACACCTGTCTATATAAGGTCCCACAGTTGACAGTGCATGTCAAAGTACAAACCAAGCATGAAGTCAAAGGAATTGTGTTACGACCCTTCAGCTATATGGCTGATCTAGGGCGCTGAAAGATCGAACACTTAACCAGATGTATACACGGTGGTGGAGAGAGTGAAACACAGGTAAGCCAAACCCAGATAGAAGGAATATAGGTATTTATTTACAGGGATAAACAAAAGCAAAAAGGGATACCACGGCTATACGAACGGTGCCAAATCAAAGAAACAAACAGAAAAGCTAAGCTGCCTACCACACGCTTGCTGTCAAAAGTACAGAGGGGGGCACCGCTCCTAACCTACTGTTCCTAAACAGAGTATGATACTACGTGATGATTAAATGTAAACCCACGGGTATCTAAACTAGCCGCGCTCCCGGAGAAAACAAAGCACCGTACCTTGTACGGGCGAAATAGGGGGGGAGTGGGAGAAATACAAACACAAAACACAGTACCGAGTACTGGTAAAACTGGGGGAAAACGGGAAAGGAACAAACTAAACACTGTATATAATACAGGACTAAAACAGGCAATATAACGAACCAGACAATACGCTAACCAACCAAACAAACGAACAACACAGGGACTAAACCTACACAAACGAACAAACGAACCAACACCAAACATACAGTTCTAGCGAAGAGAGCGAGTTGAGACACTACTAAACACATACAGCATACAAGACTATCGCTCTTCCGAGACTGGCGGGGAGAAGGTTTAAATCTAGACGGATCGGCTCTTGATTGGTCCGTCAACAGATGGCTGATGGTGGGTGATGAGGGGGAGGGAACCAACGGCAAGCAGGCGGCATCTGAATGAAGGGAATAGCGAAGGGAAAAACAGAAGGGAAGACAAAAATACAGACACATATCCCCAAAACAATACATACGGACACTACACAAAAGGAGGGGACGTAACAAATTGTCTGTAGACCTCCGAGACAGGATTGTCTCGAGGCACAGATCTGGGGAATGGTACAGAAAATTTTCTGCTGCTTTGAAGGTCCCAATGAGCACAGTGGCCTCCATCATCCGTAAATGGAAGAAGTTTGGAACCACCAGGACTCTTCCTATAGCTGCCTGGCCGTCTAAACTGAGCGATCGGGGGAGAAGGGCCTTAGTCAGGGAGGTGACCAAGAATCCAATGGTCACTCTGTCAGAGCTCCAGCGTTCCTCTGTGGAGAGAGGAGAACCTTCCAGAAGGACAACCATCTCTGCAGCAATCCACCAATCAGGCCTGTATGGTAGAGTGGCCAGACGGAAGCCACTCCTTAGTAAAAGGCACATGGCAGCCCGTCTGGAGTTTGTCAAAATGCACCTGAAGGACTCTCAAACCATGAGAAACAAAATTCTCTGGTCTAATGAGACAAAGATTGAACTCTTTGGCGTGAATGCCAGGCGTCATATTTGGAGGAAACCAGGCACCGCTCCTCACCAGGCTAATACCATCCCTACAGTGGAGCATGGTGGTGGCAGCATCATGCTGTGGGGATGTTTTTCAGTGGCAGGAACTGGGAGACTAGTCAGGATCAAGGGAAAGATGAATGCAGCAATGTACAGAGTCATCCTGGATGAAAACCTGCTCCAGAGCGCTCTTGACCTCAGACTGGGGGCGACGATTCATCTTTCAGTAGGACAACGACCCTAAGCACACAGCCAAGATATCAAAGGAGTGGCTTCAGGACAACTCTGTGAATGTCCTTGAGTGGCCCAGCCAGAGCCCAGACTTGAATCCGATTGAACATCTCTGGAGACATCTGAAAATGGCTGTGCACCGACGCTCCCCATCGAATCTGATGGAGCTTGAGAGGTGCTGCAAAGAGGAATAGGCAAAACTGCCCAAAGATACAATTCATTCGGAAAGTATTCATACCCCTTCACTTTTTCCACATTTTATTATGTTACAGCCTAACTCCAAAATTGATTAAATAAAAAAAAATTCTCAACATTCTACATACAATACCGCATAATGACGAAGTGAAAAAAGCTTTTTAGAATTTTTTGCAAATGTATTAAAAAAACAAAATATAATATCACATGTACATAGGTATTCACACCCTTTACTCAATACTTTGTTGAAGCACCTTTGGCAGCAGTTACAGCCTCAAGTCTTCTTGAGTATGATGCTACAAGCTTGCCACACCTATTTTGGGGCAGTTTCTCCCATTCTTCTTTGCAGATCGTCTCAAGCTCCATCAGGTTGGATGGGGAGCGTCGGTGCACAGCCATTTTCAGATCTCTCCAGAGATGTTCAATCAGGTTCAAGTCTGGGCTCTGGCTGGGCCTCAAGGACATTCGTAGACTTGTCCTGAAGCCACTCCTTTGATATATTGGCTGTGTGCTTAGGGTCGTTGTCCTATTGGAAGGTGAACCTTCGCCCCAGTCTGAGGTCCAGAGCGCTCTGGAGCAGGTTTTCATCAAGGATCTCTCTGTACATTGCTGCATTCATCTTTCCCTTGATCATGACTAGTCTCCCAGTTCCTGCCGCTGAAAAACACCCCCACAGCATGATGCTGCCACCACCATGCTTGACTGTAGGGATGGTATTGGCCAGGTGATGAGCAGTTCCTGGTTTCCTCCAGACATGACGCTTGGCATTCAGGCCAAAGAGTTCAATCTTGGTTTCATCAGACCAGAGAATTTTGTTTCTCATGGTCTGAGAGTCCTTTAGGTGCCTTTTTGCAAACTCCATGCGGGCTGTCATGTGCCTTTTACTGAGTGGCTTCCGTCTGGCCACTCTACCATAAAGGCCTGATTGGTGGATTGCTGCAGAGATGGTTGTCCTTCTGGAAGGTTCTCCCATCTCCACAGAGGAACACTGGAGCTCTGTCAGAGTGACCATCGGGTTCTTGGTCACCTCCCTGACCAAGGCCCTTCTCCCCCGATTGCTCAGTTTGGCCGGGGCGGCCAGCTCTAGGAAGAGTCCTGGTGGTTCCAAACTTCTTCCATTTGCGAATGATGGCGACCACTGTGCTCGTTGGGACCTTCAATGCTGCAGAAATTTTTTTGCACCCTTCCCCAGATCTGTGTCTCGATACAATCCTGTCTCAGAGGTCTACAGACAATTCCTTGGACTTCATAACTTGGTTTGTGCTCTGACATGCACTGTCAACTGTGGGACCTTATGTAAACAGGTGTGTGCCTTTCCAAATCATGTCCAATCAATTGAATTTACCACAGGTGGACTCCAATCAAGTTGTAGAAACATCTCAAGGATGATCAGTGGAAACGGGATGCACCTGGGCTCAATTTTGAGTGTCACAGCAAAGGGTGTGAATACTTATGTACATGTCATATTTAATTTTTTTATTTTTAATACATTTGCAAAAGATTCAAAATAACTTTTTTCACTTTGTCATTATGCGGTATTGTGTGTAGAATGTTGAGAAATTTTTTTTATTTAATCCATTTTGGAATTAGGCTGTAACATAATAAAATGTTTAAAAAGTGAAGGGGTATGAATACTTTCTGGATGCACTGTAGATGTGCCAGGCTTGTGGCATCATATTCAAAAAGACTTGGGGCTGTAATTGATGCCAAAGGTGCATCAAAAAAGTATTGAGCAAAGGCTGTGAATACTTATGTACATGTGATTTATTAGTTTTTTGTTTTTTTTTAAAATTCAAAAATCTCAAACTTTTTTCACGTTGTCATTGTGGTGTATTGTGTGTAGAATTTTGAGGAAAAAAATGAATTTAATCAATTTTGGAATAAGGCCGTAACATAACAAAATGTGGAAAAAGTGAAGCGCTGTGAATACTTTCCGGATGCACTGTATAATAGTGTCTTTCAAGGGAGAATAGAGAGAAGAGCTAAGGCATATTTGCCCAAATGAACTGGGTTCTTAACGAGTGCAGAGACGATAGGATGTTTTTTTCACATCCCATCTGTGAGTTTGTCAATCAGGGCTCTTCTATTGCACGCCCTTGCCTTCCTCTCAAATAACATCTCATTGATCACCTGTTAATCATCTCACTGGGGTAGGGTGACATATCAAATGAATATGTTTCAGGATAAATAATTAAATAACCACAGAAGTTCTTGTTTTGACTTTGCTCATTCCGACAGTGTTAGCCATCTGAGTGTCTAGGTTGAGACCACCTGTCACAACCAATAAAATCTCATACATTTTCTGATTGCTGATTACAGATTCAAATTAGGGCTACTGTTTTCATTGTTATGTTCTCTTAAGAGTCACAGGAAGATGATACGATAAGGAAGATAACAATCGTTAAAGCTTATTGCTGATTTATTGTCTGCCTCAAATTTTATTTTATTTTTGCTTAGTGTGGAAGGATGTAGAGGTTGGCTATATAAAGTGGAATGGGAATAGTGAGTGGGCCGGTAGAGTATAGTTTCCTATTGTTAGACAAGATTCCAATGTCTTCTCCCACTCACACACTACAAACACGCCGCATCCGAAAACGTATAAACACACACACACACCAGCAGGATGTGTTCACTGACTGTCATCGTCTTGTGGTGACAAACGGCTGTCATTACAGCAGTGTGACAGAGACCCTTGAGAGGAAATCTCTAGAAATTATTTCAACAATGTACCAAGTGAAATGTCACCATTCACTAATTATGTGTATGCAAATTTGTTAATTAGTATCCTAATGGGGATGATCTTAATTAACAAAGCCAGTTAGGCACAAGCAGGGCAGAGAGGCTATAAAAGAGCTGTAATTACCAGCTTGCGCTGATTAACATGGATTTACTGGGCTTTCATTGAGTTTGCTTATTCAAATTATTTCTTCTTGTGAAATTGTGACTTTTCTCTTCTTCTCTATACTGCTGATCAGCTGTAAACCGTGGTTAAGGGAACATAACGGCAATAAAAATTTCTGCTACATATTATTTTAACCTTTTTAACAATACATTTGTTGTGTATCTGATAGACCCTATCTGCTGAGAGTGTGTGGGGCCATGAACAGCAGCAAGCAACTGAATGGATACATTGTGTTAGAGAGATAAAGGATGTCATTGGACAAATCAATACCATATCAGGCTGCTAATTTGTTGATTCAATTATTTGCTTTGTTTGCCTTTTTCTCTCACAGCTATCATGTTTCTATATGCGTGTGCTTGGAGCGGTGATGCCAAACAGTATAAAATTTTTTTTATTTTTTTTTAAATGACGACAGGGACTGTTGCAGCAGGAAAATCGATTGGTGGGTTATTTGTCAGTAGAGAATTTAGTTCCTCATTCACTCTTACCTTTACTGAAACATTGACAAGAGCCAACAGATGGATATCTATATGTTTTAATGTTTATAAACATTCTGGCACAAGGAAGATAGCTATCAGTTTCGTTTTTAGCGTTTGTATTTAAAGAAAAGCACCACCAATAACTTCACCAGACATCTTTAGAGGTTTTTAGGTGAACAGTGTATTAACCTTGTGTTCAATCAGTAAAATATGTTGGCCTATGTTTAAAGATATTTACAGATAATATTATTATATTCTTGATGAAAGCCCAGTCTGTATTATTTGGTGGCTGTAGTTGAGTGTAGTTGAGTATATGTTAATGTGATTATATGTCTCACAGTATAATAATATGTTTAACATGTTGCCGTCAAAATTCTGACTGATGTATAATTGTCTGAAATTGTCTCAGACATCTTGTATTAATTATGTGAAAGGAAACATCTCTCTTTTCTAATTAAACGTGACAGTAATAAGAGTGCTGCTGAGAGTGGGGCCTATAGACAGGTGAAGTCTATAGAATGATAAATAAATAGTTATTATATTATTATAAATAATAATTAATAATATTTTTATTTAAAATGCAATCTTACCTAAATAACTATTGATATTAACCAAACATGTTACTTGGTAACAGTGCAAAATAAACTTACCCCGTCAAGGTTTCTGTCCTGAACCCTCCTTTTTTCCAACGTAAGCCTGGAAAATAACCTAACAATATACAGAATCAGATGACTCATTGTGAAACTGCAATGTGTGAGTTTTTGTGTTTGCTGGTTTGTGTTTGCTCTGTATTTGTATGTGTGCGTCTGTGTGTTTGTGCATGTGTGTGCAACGCGGCATGTATGAGTGTGTCCTCCTTGACCCATTTATTCAGAGGAGTGTTTTTATTGGTGTTAACACTCAGGGCAAATAAAGCAGATTTGTGTCAGAGCTCAGTAAGTCTCTCTGGTCACCAGTATATAAAACAGAAACTAATCACGATGCTTGATGTATTATTTTGCTCCTGTTACAACAAGATTGGCGCTACCATTTACAGAAAGGGAAATGCTACAAGCTGAAAAGTTTAAGTACTAAGCGAAGGTCCACCCTAGTTTGGCATCCTTTTTTCTGTTAAATAAAGGTGGCCAATTTAGGAGAGATTTCCTGCCATTGACTTCATACAAAAATTGGTAACACTTTACTTTGAGTGGTGCTAATGTAGCATTCACAAAGTATTCATTAAGCCGTTATACGTTATGACATTAAGCATTATAACACCCTGCATATGATTATAAAGCTATATATGAATGTTTTATATATGAGTTATGCAACCTTGACATTAAACATTATGAAAGCCACTTCATAAAGACATTCATAGGGTAACTACTTAGTCTCAATAAAAAATTGTCTCTGTAGCAGTTACAACATATATTTAAACTAATACACTATTATGCCTGCATGAACACTTATGAATACTCAGCAATATATTGTTTAGAACATTAATTTGAACTGCTCTCACTGTCTTCAAAATAATATATTATATACAGTGTGCGATTTGGGGGGGGGTGTTTTCCCTGGGTCTGGTCTTTCTGTCCCTGACACTGCAATGTAAATATCCATCCCAGGCGGGGGATACACCCCCCTCCCCTTAAAATATTTAGACCAATAGTGATTTAATTAGTTACCTTTTAGGTATGATTAAAATTGAAAATATCTTCTGTATAATTTTTGTTCAAAGAATAACAATGTAAAATCACCCAAACCATATCAGCACGACAAACGTGACAAAAAAAAAGTACATTTTTGTTTAACTGGAGGCGTGAATGAAGTTTGACTGTATAAATTGGATTGGCTGAAACGCTGGCTATTCCACCTCTTAGCGTTCACCATACTGCCCTCAGATAATAAACCTTTTCTAAGAGCAACATTGAGACAGCACTATAGTTGGAGTGGTTGTTTTGAGTTTGTCTCGCTATCATTTGCAATAAGAAATATATAGGCTAAGCCAAAGGGACATACGAGAAATCTTGATACCCCCGTAATCAGCCAAATATTTGCTTGAAAGCGAATCCTAGTTTAAAGTAATCTGATTGATATTTGGACGATATTTGGAAGTTCCTGGATGGATGTTTCAGATGCGAAAATACAAGCCTATGAAAATAATCTTGTGTTATTTGTTTTGTTATTTTTTGTTTTTTGTTTATTAGTTTTTATGTTGCGCAGCAAAAACATGGCTGTCGTGTATAAAGCCATAAGGCACCCTACATATTTTTATGTATAAAGTTGACCTATAATAAAATAGAATAAAAAACATTTGTTTACACTGTGGCTCAGCGAAGTGTCAGCTCAATCTGTAGAGTGACAGCGCTGAAAAAGCATGAAGAGGCCTAACATTAACCGTTTTGTTTTCATATTGTCGCAATCTTTTGGACAAATTTGGCAATTGTTTGACAACAGCATTATGCTGCATATGCTGTTTACAGACCAATCCAGAATGGAAGGAGCGTTGAAAAGTTTGAAAGATATTCTTTACGGCTTCGAAAGTTGCGCTTGGCATTGGATACAATTACCAGACTACGGCTTCCGACTGAAGAAATGGTGAGTAGATAATTAGGCATTTTCTGCCTTTTGGACTTTTCAAGTTAACGTGAGGATTCACATTTTGAAACTATTAGATTTGGTGTTCTTGTCTTTTTGAAATTGGTCGCGTTCTATGCGTCGCAGCCTTCATACAGTTCCATCTGGCTTGTAGCTTATAGCTTGCTAGACTATGTTTGTAGCATCTTATACCACCACAAATTACCCAAAATCTTTCATTTGAGTTTTGTTTGTGAGTGTAAATGGTGTGTAATTGCGTATTTTGTCACCTGCATAAATTAAAGGTTATGCTAATTTTCAGGTTCATACCTTTATTTAGGAGTTATACTAGAATAGGTTTACGCGTTTCCACCCGGCCGGTGGAATGGGAGCAGGTCCAGACACGTGCAGAGTGAAATTAAATTAGCTCGCACATTAATCTGGTCTCAAGGCTATGGAACACATTTCAGGCACAGACATTTTCCTTGCTTTAAGCCCTGCAACTTGGGTTAAATCTTAAAGATCCCTTTGATAGATAGGATACCATTGCTAGAGTAGTTTAGTAAAATTTGTGTGCATAATTCCGCCATTCCACTCTCGGCGAGACAGCCAGAAGTGCACACAGATTTCGGTTTAGTATGAAGCAATGGGAACACTTGCATTCAAAAGTTTGCCCAGACGCAAAGACGGTCGTCTTGTTCACTGAAATCCAGTTTCAAATATCTGACATTGGAAATTAATGATGCCTTACATTTTAAAGATACATTAAAATGTGATTAACACTTAGGCCGAGTGTATATTTTATATATGCAACTGTCCCAACACAACAAATTGGCACACCTTAAGAAATTACAAGGTATCAGCTTTCAAATAATACTGGACACTTGACACTTCCCAGATAGCAAAATTAAACTGGGCCGGATACGGGCCAAATGTACGCCAAGGTTCAGCCCAGATCGGTAAAACGGGTCCGCCCCAATGTCTTTTTGCACAGTGGGCCACATCCGGTGTGGATCTGCATTACGGACCTTAGACAGTTTTGTGCCAGAACTGGGCCAGATCAAGTCAATACGATCCAAATCCGGCACCAGATACTGTATGTTACCCAATTTCTATGCTCTAATCAGCACTGGGCCGCTGGCGTTCCAGACCATACTAAAGCTGCTTTTCAATATTGAGTTAACATAATAATCGTCACACAATCATTGTTACGTCCCCCACTGTGTTCTGTGTCCGTATTGTATTATTCTGTGTGTGTATGCATTGTGTTGTGTTCTTTTCCGTTTTCCCCTTCACTATCCTTCCTACATGCAGGTGGCCGTGCCCTATTGACCGCTCTCTATTGGCTTCTCCGTCCGTCACTCATCATCATCCCGCCCGCTGACGGAGACCAATCAGGAGACGGTCCGTCTCTTTAAAACTCTACAGCCGTTTTCACCCGGAGGAGGGCGAGCACCGTTGTGGTCAGGAGGAGACGTGTCCTTAGTGTATTGTTTGTGTTCGGTGCTAGTGCTGGTTCTCCCCGTAACCTGTGTTGTGTATTGTCCTTCGTGTTACTTGGCTGGGTGTTGTTGGTTGGAACTTGTGGTGTTGTTCGTCTAGTCTGTCTGGCGTTGAGTGTGTGTTGTTATTATTGTTTGCTTCTCCTCTGTGCTCCCGTTTGGGGACCTGTACTGTTCTGTTCCACCGCTATTTGTTATTGTCATTTGTTTCCCCACCCGTACTCTGTACGGTGTTTTCTTTTGGGGTTGGGCACAGGAGCACGGCTAGTTTAGACGCCCATGGGCTTACTCTTTGCACCACGTAGTTTACCCATGTCTACCTCAGTAGTTTAGGAACGTGTGCCATCCCCTGTATTTTCTCATAAATTTAGTTTTGGTTAGGCAGCTAGGCTGTTTATTTCTTTCTTTCCTTTTGGCACCGTTCGGTCCAACACCGTGCAAATCAATCCTGTGTGAGCCCAAATAAACTATTGTTTCATTGTCCTTTTGCCTCCCGTGTCCTTACATTTACCCCTCTCCCTCTCTCCCTGGAAAGTGTTCGTCCCTATTTCTCCCTAGAGTAGCCATATTATTCTCAGGGACGTAACAATCATATAATAGGCTACACATGTACATGGTGACATCGCTACCGCAACTCACACAATATAAATGAAGGGCCTGATAAATATGGCTGAAATGTGACCAATATATGAGTAATCACATAAAAGCTACAACAGTATATTCCTGTTGCAACACACATATCAGTGCATAAAACTGTAACAACAACAACAACAACACATGAGGGAATATATTGCATTTTGTAACAACATCAGTGCACAATATTGTATCTCAAGACGCATAGGCCCAAGGTATTTCTACATTCATCTGGCATCATACACCATGTTCAGAAATTAGTCCAATCGAGCCATATCATATCAGATATTTAGCATTTCCACAATTTTACAACTGTAACAACACAAGTACTCAACATTTGAACAATATGTCAGTGCATAGTTGTTTTTTTAAAGAAAATTGTGTTCATTCAAAAGGCCTTTTACACCTCAATGATCTGTACGTGTGAGCCATATCAATAACTAGGCTACACTAACTGCATGATACCTCATCAATGAGTGAAAATCAAGACAGATAAGTAGCCAGGACAACCCCAACAGCAACAATGTAGTTTAAATGACAGCAGGTTCACGAAGTGGTGAAGAAAATGGCGCTGTGTAGCGTTTTGAAACAGTTTGAATCGACACAAATATAACGTTTTTGTTGGTCCGAAGTCTTTAAGTCATACAAAAGTAAAACTTAGTTTCACAACATGAAAGTGTTAGTATTTATACACCTCTTGCTAATTCACAGTTAGCTTCCAAAGAGCGTAGTTGTTTTTTTTTCATGAAACAATCCGAGCAGTTTAATAAAAAATATACGTTTTATTTAATATCAAATGACTGATAACTGGTTTAAATACATATTCTTAAATCACTGAAATATGCAATATTTACCTATTTATATTGGTAAAAGCATTGTATTGTCATTGTATTGAAATTATCTCAAATTGTAGGTCAAACGGGCACAGAAAAATTGAGCGCTTCCCTCGCTTAAGCCAAAATTCCTACCTCTTCCCATCACATTTGACGGTCAAACTTGGATTCATTTTGAACAAAACCCCTGTCGGAACATGACCTTGAGCGAACCCGTCAATCAGTCAAATACAAGTTATTTAAAATCTATTTCATATACTTTGTTTGACTACGTGCTACCCTAAATGAGAAGGTTCTCACAAACCCTTTGAACACCGACAAGACAAAAGCCTCCTTAGAAACCACAAAAAAACAAAAAATCCATCCAAGGAAAATGGAGATACGCCCCCTTAAAAAACCATGCATAGCTTTCTAACTGTGGTAAGATAACATGCAGTTTGACTAACTAGCAAAGATGTTTGCATTTAGAATTGTGATTGTGTGGGTTGAAAATGAATTTTGTGAAGTTACTGTGATATACAGTTATGTTGTGCTATTGGTATTAGCAATATATGATATATACTTGAAAGGGAAACTCACTGAGTGTTCATAGTTTATTTAAATGATGCGTCCATGTCTGAAGCAAGCTAACGTTAGCTACGCAGTGTTATTAACGCTGTAACAGGGTAAATTATAGAAATGTTTACTGTAGCCCTACCCTTTGTAGACATACAGTACAGACCAAAAGTTTGGACACACCTTCGCATTCAATGAGTTTCCTTCATTTTCATGACTATGTAAATGGTGGATTCACACCGAAGGCATCAAAACTATGAATTAACACATGTGGAATTATATACCTAACAAAAAAGTGTGAAACAACTGAAAATGTCTTATATTCTAGGTTCTTCAAAGTGGCCACCTTTGGCTTTGATTACTGCTTCGCACACTCTTAGCATTCTCTTGATGGGCTTCAAGAGGTAGTCACCTGAAATGGTCTTCCAACAGTCTTGAAGGAGTTCCCAGAGATGCTTAGCACTTGTTGGCCCTTTTGCCTTCACTCTGCGGTCCAGCTCACCCCAAACCATCTCGATTGGGTTCAGGTCCGGTGACTGTGGAGGCCAGGTCATCTGGCGCAGCACCCCATCACTCTCCTTCTTGGTCAAATAGCCCTTACACAGCCTGGAGGTGTGTTTGGGGTCATTGTCCTGTTGAAAAATAAATGATGGTCCAACTAAACGCAAACCGGATGGAATAGCATGCCGCTGCAAGATGCTGTGGTAGCTGGATGCTGGTTCAGTATGCCTTGAATTTTGAATAAATCCCCAACAGTGTCACCAGCAAAGCACCCCCACACCATTACACCTCCTCCTCCATGCTTCACGGTGGGAACCAGGCATGTAGAGTCCATCCGTTCACCTTTTCTGCATCGCACAAAGACACGGTGGTTGGAACCAAAGATCTCAAATTTGGACTCATCAGACCAAAGCACAGATTTCGACTGGTATAATGTCCATTCCTTGTGTTCTTTAGCCCAAACAAGTCTCTTCTGCTTGTTGCCTGTCCTTAGCAGTGGTTTCCTAGCAGCTATTCTACCATGAAGGCCTGATTCACACAGTCTCCTCTTAACAGTTGTTCTAGAGATGTGTCTGCTGCTAGAACTCTGTGTGGCATTCATCTGGTCTCTAATCTGAGCTGCTGTTAACTTGCGATTTCTGAGGCTGGTGACTCGGATGAACTTATCCTCAGCAGCAGAGGTGACTCTTGGTCTTCCTTTCCTGGGGCGGTCCTCATGTGAGCCAGTTTCGTTGTAGCGCTTGATGGTTTTTGCGACTGCACTTGGGGACACATTCAAAGTTTTCGCAATTTTCCGGACTGACTGACCTTCATTTCTTAAAGTCATGATTGCCACTCGTTTTTCTTTACTTAGCTGCTTTTTGCTTGCCATAATACAAATTCTAACAGTCTATTCAGTAGGACTATCAGCTGTGTATCCACCTGACTTCTGCACAACACAACTGATGGTCCCAACCCCATTTATAAGGCAAGAAATCCCACTTATTAAACCTGACAGGGCACACCTGTGAAGTAAACATAATTTCAGGTGACTACCTCTTGAAGCTCATCAAGAGAATGCGCAAAGCAGTGATCAGAGCAAAAAGTGGCTACTTTGAAGAAACTAGAATATAAGGCGTATTTTCAGTTGTTTGACACTTTTTTGTTAAGTACATATTTCCACATGTGTTAATTCATAGTTTTGATGCCTTCAGTGTGAATCTACAATGTCAATAGTCATGAAAAGAAAGGAAACTCATTGAATGAGAAGGTGTGTCCAAACCTTTGGTCTGTACTGTATATTTTAATGCTCAAGTTCACTTAAGTTAGATATGGAATAATTCAACTGCAGCTAGGAGATCGTTTCTTTCTCCTTGCTTTTAGGTTTTGTCCATATCCTGGCCTTTCAAGGTCTGTCTTTGATCTGTCCGTTATTTAGGCCTATTGAAATAAAATGATATTCCAGGATTTTTTAAAACGAACTGAGATGTCAATGCCTAAATTAAAGGTTAATGTTAAACCCATTTTTGCATGTTTTCATAACAACATTTCAGTGCAAAGGATCTCACGGCGTAGCCGCGGGGAGGGGGCTGCGGGTTGGTGGGCAGAGGATTGGGGGAATGAGTCTTTACCCCAAGTGAAGGAGTTCAAGTATCTCGGGGTCTTGTTCTCGAGTGAGGGGAAAATGGAACAAGAGATGGGCCGGAGAATTAGTGCAGCGGGTGCGGTATTGCAGTCGCTTCATCGCACCGTTGTGACGAAGAGAGAGCTGAGCCAGAAGGCAAAGCTCTCAATCTACCGGTCTATCTTCGTTCCTACTCTCACCTATGGTCATGAAGGGTGGGTCATGACCGAAAGAACGAGATCGCGGATACAAGCGGCGGAAATGAGTTTCCTCCGGAGGGTGGCTGGCATCTCCCTTAGGGATAGGGTGAGAAGTTCAGCCATTCGTGAGGGACTCGGAGTAGAACCGCTGCTTCTTTGCGTAGAAAGGAGCCAGTTGAGGTGGTTCGGGGATCTAGTAAGGATGCCACCTTGCCGCCTCCCTAGGGAGGTGTTCCAGGCACGTCCAGCTGGGCGGAGGCCGCGGGGCAGACCTAGGACCAGGTGGAGGGATTATATCTCCACACTGGCCTGGGAACGCCTTGGAATCCCCCAGTCAGAGCTGGTTAATGTGGCCCGGGAAAGGGAAGTTTGGGATGCTCTGCTGGAACTGCTACCTCCGCGACCCGACCCCGGACAAAGCGGATGAAGATGATGATGACTTCAGTGCACAATGACTGACTTATTTTGTCTCCGCTGTACAGACTAACATTACCAATAGTGATTTTAGAAAAACAACAAGACCCTAAGATGATCTGTACCAGATACTTGCAAGTTTTTATAGATTTAAGGGAGTGCAATACTTAGGTGTAAAGTTAACATTAGCAGTTGGCTTCCATGGACAGAGAGACATATGACAAGTGGATCTTAAGTTTGCCAAATGAGATATCAAATACAGGAACCAAGTGTGGAAATAAGAGGATGGGAGGTATGATGATGCGATCAATCAACTGGGTTGTTTAACAGCTGCAGATGAGGCCGTCATAAACCTAAAAAAAGAAATTACAGAGTTTGGGTTGCACTGCAGGCCAAATGTAACTGTTAAAGGGAGGAGGAAGGCAAAGTAGTCAGTGAGTAGAAAGTCAGGGGACTTAAGCTGTCTGTATGAGGCTAATGTAAGGATCAGTGGTGTCTAGTCAAAGTTAACCTTGTGTGGTGAGCACCTGCTTATACAGAATCCTGCAGGCTTCATTGACTGACCACATGCAGGTTTTAAATTAGCACGTTCGGTTCTGGATAGGTGAGCCTGTGGGTGCCAGAGTTCAGTTTGGTAGGTTTGTAATAGGGGGTATCTCAACTTCTAAACATAGGCCTATGGTTAGTATACTTATGCTATTCATGAGTTTTTCATGGATCTGGTTTGCAGCATGGGTTTGTTTGTATGTAAACATTTAAGTTTTTTCTATATCATACCTCCTAGACTGGTTGCCACAAATAAAAGAAAAACGTCAACACTAGGCCTACTTCTTTTGTCATTTTTCTTCCAAACATGTTTAACCCTTTTTATTATTGAAATCTATTAAATAATTAGATTGTTTAGTATTCATTTGTAAGTAGGCCAATGGATATAATTTAGATCAGAGCTCTAGGTGAACCACATAATGCAACGTCGTCATGATGGAAGTGAAGATGGTATCTTGGTCCAATCAACAGCATAGGCTATAGACTACTTATGTGCTGGTTTTACAAATCCATAAATCATTCACTGTATAATAGAACAAGGTAGGCCTATCTAGTTAGATTTTAGCGTGCTATGATTTTAGACACAGACCAGGTTTGTTTGTCAGGTAGTAGTAGCCTACTATGTTAGAATTTTGGAACCCGGTGCCCGCGTCCTGAAACCGCAAGTCGTTTGACGCGATTGCTGTTTTCAGAGTACACATTTTAAATATTGAACCCTTTATTTAGGTAAACGATCATATAACATGTAAAGATAATGCGTTTTACCATTTATCTATCGTAAAATATTAACAAGATGGTATGACATTTCCTAAAGAAAATGTAGTGTGCCCACAACGCATGTGCTGTATGCTTTAAGGATTGACTTATGATGTTACGTTTAATACTGTATGAATGAAAACTATTTAAAACAATAAAGCGTGTATTCTGTATGTTTAATGTAACCTTATATACAGTAAATAATTGTATAAAACCGTATGCAATTAGACTGGAAGTCAAGGAAGCCCATTATACACATTAACGTATTTTAAACCTCATAAAAATATATATACAATATTATATATATATATTTTATATGTATATAAATATATGATACATTTAGTATAATATATTGAAATATATGATATGTGTGTGTGGGTGTGTGGGTGTGTGTGTGTGTGTGTGTGTGTGTCTGTGTGTGTGCGCGCGTGTATGTACAAACACACGCACATTGTAGCTCAATAACTGAATAACTTTAATCCGTATGCTGTACTGAGTATTTAGATACCTTGATCTTAAGTCTACCATAAACAGTCATTGAGCTACAATTTGAATGGAAGTCAATGAGGCTCCATAGACCTCCATGCATTTCAGAAGTCAAAAATTATAAATGATATCAAGATGAGACGTTCCAACTTTAATCAGTATGCTCTCCTGAGTATGTACATACCTCAAACATGTCTGTACTATAAACGGTCACTGAGCTACAACTTGACTGTAAGTCTATGGGAGAGGCACTAAAACTGTCAATGTCAAAATTATGGGATGTATCAATAGGATATTTAGTATGTTGACTATGCTGGCCAAGCTGAGCAAAATGCAGTTGGAACGGTGTTTGTAACATAAAAGCTGAAAAAGATGCTCGGTTAAGCATTTTTGATAGTGCCTCATACATCCCATAATATTTTCTGCAATTGTTGAAATTGTATGATCCAGCATGTCGAGATGAGCATTTTGATGTTTGAACCGTGTGTCTAGCTTGAAAACTCAGGGAGATAATCCAGTTTAAGTGGTATATGCAAATGAGGGTTATTTACATATTTGCATAATTATAAAAGTGTTCATTAGATCCATGAGAAAAGTAATTTTTGGATGCGCCATGGTAACATGAACATTTGGACATGTCGCATACAATTTGTAGGAGTAGCGTTTCAGCTGAGACGTCTAAAATGCTTGTTAATTAAGAATAATTAAAAATGTATAAATTATAAATGAGAAATTTTGAAAAAGCATAAATCTGCATACCAAGACGCACGTGTGGATATATGAACCATATGTATAGCATGTACAGTTCTTGAGATCTAGCTCCCCCTTCGAAAACGTGTAAAAACGTGAAAAATTGCCATTTTAAGCAGTTTATTAAATATTATAGTAATATGTTACATATTTTGACGTGACAGTATAAAAAGCACACTCCTACGGACCAGGACGCCTGTTTTAATGTCTGAACCGTGTGTGTAGCATGTACGGTTATTGAGCTACGGTTGTCGGAAAAAACGTACGGAAAAATCTATAATAATAATAATAACAATAATAAGTATGCGAGAGTACAAGAGTGTGCCACTTTCAGTTCAGAATTATTTCGCTCATAGTGACTACAGTAATGTCAAAGTCGGCCGTATGATGTTTTGGTTGTTTGGATGTTTTAACGACTTCAGTTGGCTACAACGAAGCAACAACTGCAAATTTAAAAACCTTCTTCCGACACTAAAACGGTCACTTTTTAAAAAACTGACCATTTAAAAATTTGTTTTTATTAATGAACGTTTAGTTAGTAACAACATTTTTGAATATTTCACTGTTTAATCACTTGATTTAAAAAACCTGAAACGCGTTTGCCCTGCCTAACATAAGTAATAGGCCTACTAAAACAGCAACATTCAAGACCCTTTTCAAAAATAAATTCGTATTACTCGTTTAACTAACAAACGCCCACCTGTTACAGATGTGATTAGCCTTCTACATAGCACTTAATGCTCTGTAAAAGCCCGAAACAGGGTGCTGCATCTATGCTCATAACATGAAGTTAGCCCCCGAATCTTATGGCGGCGAGCAATCGGAGCCCAGCAGTGTGGGAAGATCGTGTCAAAGTTAGCATGGGTTGTCTTAAAATGCCTTCCCAAATTACATTCCTTGCTTACAGATACACACTCGTTGCAGAGTTAACACACGGGCCTCGTACCGACTGATATAAAGACATACTTCTCTGTCCATTCACTATTGAACTTCCAGTCTTTTCTGAGTAGATAGAGACATTTTAGTTAACTTGCTACCAAACACAACATGTGCGGAAAAGATCAAGTGCGTGGAATACTTGTGTCGTGTCCTGCAGTTCTGAGAGACGACAGGACTAGCGGTATAAGCCATAGCGAGCTTTAATCAATAAAGTAATCAATACAGAATAATAATGTCCAGAATATAATGAAATATGTGAAATATATAATTTATGAAATGATGACAAAATACGATGATATCAGAAGATATCATCGGGTGGCACACACACACTGTCCAAGTATACCGAATGCCCCCACCTGGGAGGGGTGTGCCCTCCTTTTATACAGTGGTACAATACAAGATAAGACAACTGGATGGAGAGATGTCATTGGTTTAGACTGTTTGACCCTCCCTTTTTGGTGCGCAGGCCTAGTCCTAGGCATCCGGGCACGCCTCTGCCATTTTGTCGTTGTACCAAACAGGAGTGCGCTGTAAGAGATAGGGAGAGAGTCTACCGTGATAGTAACACTGATCATTTACAGACCTTAAACAGATCGGAATGTGTAGGATTGTCCTTTTAATACACAGCACACGATATATGTAATTAAGTGCTCTAATACACAGCATATAATACATGTAACTAAATGGTTTAATCTTAACAAATCCCTCCTTTCACACCTCTAGAGGTGTGAAATCATAAAGTAACATGTGAAAAATCTAAATAACATCTGAAATAATCAAATGTGCATTCATCAAAGTAACATGTGAAAAATCGAAATAACATGTGAGAAATCAAAATAACATGGGTGGAAAATCAAAATAACATCTGAAATAATCAAATGTGCATTCATCAAAGTAACATGTGAGAAATCAAAATAACATGGGAAAAATCTAAATAACATGGGGAAAAATCAAAATAACATGGGAAAAATCAAAATAACATGGGTGGGAAAAATCTAAAATAATGCAAGCTGGAAGACGAGGAAGCGCTTTCTAGAGATACCCTCATTTTCTACCTTTTACACCACCTAAAGCGCTTCCTCGTCCTCATCGGACGGGAACCATTCCGGGCCTTCCCTGGACATTAAAAGCGGCATTTGAGCCGCGGGGTCACCCTCCTTTGCAAGAGCGGTAACAATTAAGCGGGTAGAGAGAGTACGAATACAGGGAATACAGCAACAGCCACACATAACTAACACAGCAGCCACCACTATGATGGAAATCAGCAGGGAAGTGAGCATAGTGGACCACTTGCCAAACATGCGAGTCATCCACTCTGACACAGGATTGTCTACCCCTGAGTCCGCAGTCATCCGCTCAGAGAGAGTACGCAGACCAACCAGGGCCCATGTAACGGACCCGTCAGGGGCAGTGTTATTGGGAATGAATGTACAGCATGAAGTGCCAAACATGGTGCAGACACTCCCCTTTTCTGCAAGTAGCATATCGAGGGCCATCCGGTTCTGTATGGCCATAAGCGTGGTGGGGGCCAGCTGTTCGGCCAATCCGGCGATTGCGTCCCTACTGAAATTGGCCAAACGTTGCACATTATAATGCACATAATTAATGCGATCAACATTTTTATTAGGAGTGATCCATCCTAAGAAAATAGATTCAAAACCATTAGCAATGGGGTCAGCTAGTTTGTATTCATCAAGTACCCCCCGGGGAACCCCAATGGCATCCATATAGGTGGGGGAACCTTTGATATGGTCTGCCTCGCGGGCAGTCCGTCGGAGGTGGTGTCGGGCCCCGGTAGCATTATGGTTCCCTATCATTATTAGAGGTAAGGCTAGTTGGACTATGGTGCAAGTGCCCGTCCAGTTCCTGGGGAGAGTGTTCCTCAGGGAATAACCTCCACAGAACCAAAACATGTCTGCTCGGGCAACAGGGAAAATAGAGGAATTAACCCAGGAGGTAACATTCACATGCTCAGAACACCAGTCCGGTAATATCTCTCCGACTGGGCGGCCATCCCGTTGGTACCTATCTAAACAGGTGTAATTACCTTTTACCGGGGCAAATAAGGGTGGGCGCGTGGTGTTCGAGGCAGGAACAAAAATGGAGCTCGGGGTCGTACAATTGGAGGGATTAATCACTTGATGCATGGCTAACATGCAGTGAAACCCATTAGGATCGGTTTCAGGATACAGTGGTGCCGGGGTGGTGTACAGTGAGGGTCGGGCGGTAGAACAAACTACGCAGTTGGACATGTTATGCTGTTTGGCAGTCTCGTGTACCCAATGCAGCCACATATTTTTGTCCCCAAAACCAGTTTCATAGATGTTACCTTCGCTGGAGTTAAGACGGATAATGGGCGGGCTGTTTTGTCCTTCTATTAAAGGGGTGGTGTGGAAGGGGTTTTCGTAACGCTAAGATAGAAACGGCCTAGAGGGTCAGTATCGAATACATGTGCTCCTAAGACATACCAACCAGAATCAGCCACCTTGGGGGTTTTCACAGTAAAAGCAAGGAGATTAGAATGCTGTGAAGATAACGTTTTTAGAATGGAAAACCTGTTCTTCCGGTCGTCTCCAGTCCTGTAGCCCCAATCACGCGGACCAGTGTTGGAGAGGACATCATGCCAGGAAGAACAGGTGTTTGCTACTGGGACACATAGATAGTTATCTTTACCCAATTATTTTCCTGTGCATGTGACAATTGAACATAAATCTAGCTGCACCGTAGTTGTGTCCCCTTTGGACATATGAATTACTATGGTAGGTGTGGGTGTGGATCTTTTAGCAATGTAGTGAGCGTGTGTGGTGTTGGTCGGGGTCTGTAGGGTACTACTGGGGAACGTCTCTCCATCATCTAACTGCTGAGCTTCCCACAAGAATACTCCCATCACAACACGTATTTGTCACTATAATGACTGTAACAACACCTTTTTTGCTACCCCAATAAACCCTGGATGGGCCCCTCCTCTCGAGGGGGCGATACAGGGGTTTCATGGCTTGTGTTCAATGGAGTAATTGGTCCAGCCACAGACCTTAAATCGGTTCTTACTTCCCGTAACGTGCGGGAAGGTGGTTCAGAGGGTGCACAATGTGTGAGGTGGTGCCAATTAGCTCCTGCTTTCCCTTTTACCTGTACCGCGTGTGAAGTCACTTCTCCTACTTCCCACGGGCCAGTCCACCTAGGATCAGTCCACTTTCTTTTATGAACTTTGATCCTCACCCAATCACCAACCTTTACTGGAGCAGGATGGTCCTCTGGTGCCAGTGTCAGTGGCTCTCCAACACGTTCAACCTGTGTGGACCACTCGTACAAGATCAGTCAATGCTCTCATGTAGTCATCAACTTCTACCTGAAACATGTCCAACGAGGTTCCCAACCCAGCCTCTGTGGGTGGACCTGGCATGGGTCGCCCTGTCAACAGCTCATGAGGACTTGAGTTTCACTGTGGGGTGAAGAGCGCATAGACATTAAGGCCAATGGCAACGCATCTAGCCAAGTTAGTTTGTTGCCTGTGCATGCTTTTGCATTTTTTCTTTTCAGTGTCTGGTTTGCCCGCTCCACCAGCTCTTGACTAGGGGGGTGGTAAACCGTACCGAACCAATGGGTAATTCCCATGGCTTTCTCCACTTTGGCCAATTCAGTGTTGTTAAAGTGAGTGCTATTGTCTGAGCATATGCGATGGGGCACTCCATACGTATGAGCTCGTTTTTTAACCACTTGATCACTGTCCTTGAGTCCTCCCGTCTGGCGGGGATCGCTTCCACCCACTTGGTGAATCGATCTACCATGACTAACAAATACCTATACCCTCGCGTGCGGTTTTCAGCGCCCATGTCAGTGAAATCAATTATTATTTCTTTGAATGGTGCGTTAGGTACTGGGAATCGTCCCATTGGGCACTTGTAAGGTCGTGCTGAGTTTTGTAAGTTGCATGTTTGGCAGTCTGTGATGTAGTTCTCAACCAGGGCTTTCAGGAATGGGTGCCACCATGAAACTTCAACTGCGGCCTGTGTCGCTTTCCGACTGATGTGAGTTGGTCCATGTGCCTGTTGTATTAACAGTTGGCACAGATCTGCTGGCGCGACCATTTTTCCTTGTTGGGACCTCCAAAGTTCATCCGGACCTTCTACCGCTCCCTGGACCAGCCATTGGTTGTGTTCCCAATGGCCTCCCTTCTCCTGGAGAGCTTGGAGGTCTTCTTCTGTTAATGAGGGTAGAGTTGCGTGTGCCATCTGGACCATTTGTCCTAAGTAGCCTCCTGCTTTCTTTGCAGCTGCGTCTGCTGCGTCATTTCCTCTGGAAGTGTCTGGGTTCATTCTCTGATGACCCTTGCATGTCATGACGGCCAC
The DNA here is from genome assembly GCA_026901105.3 of Galaxias olidus. NCBI lineage: Eukaryota > Metazoa > Chordata > Actinopteri > Galaxiiformes > Galaxiidae > Galaxias > Galaxias olidus. Next base: position 28,844 of record JAPMUY010000015.1, on the reverse strand, counting down.
AGCCGTAGGCAATTCCACTGCCGTCATATGTCTTTGTAGGTGTTCACCATGTTTTACAGGTCTATTAGTCGATGTGAGAAAACCTCTTCTGATCCATTGGGGGCCATTGACATGGATGGTCCCGTGCCCATGTGCCGAGTCGGTAAAGATGTTGACCGTTTTTTCTTCAGCCCGTTCCAGGGCTCGTGTTAAAGCCATGATTTCAGCCAGCTGCGCTGATGCTGGTTGAGGTATGGTGCCTGTGTTGATAGTAACCATGCATTCTCCTCTGCTCTCAACCACGGCAAAGGAGGCCACATTTCCATCTTTTCCTGTGCAACAGCAGCAGTACAACGTCATGTCCGGGTCCGGTAACGGGGTGGGGGAGAGATCTGGCCTCAATTTTATATCTTGTCTTGCCAATGCCTCACAATCATGTGGTAGGTGCTCAGCGGTGGTCATTCCTGTTGCCATGTTTACGCCATCAGAAATAAAGGTAATGTGTGGTTGGCACAAAGTTGCCGAAATTTTAATTTTCCGAGCCGTGGAAAAAGTAAAAGCTCTGGAATTCAGGAATGCCATCACACCATGCATGGTGTTGACGTTGAGTGTGTGGCACATCACTATGTGTCTTCTCCACTGCCTTGGTGATGGCTGCTAGATGTCTTGCACAGCCAGTTTGTCCTAACTCTACACTATCAATTTTTGAGCTGTAATACATTAATGGTCTTCTCTCCCCACCCGCCTTCTGGAAAAGGACGGCATTTACAATGCCGCTTTTTTCAGATACATCAAGGTAGAATTGGAGGCCATAGTCCGGTGTGGCCAAATGTGCAGCCTGGCCTAGACTCTGTTTAGTCTTAGTGAATGCCTCCTCAGCCTCAGATGTCCAGATGAGGCCGGCCTGTGGTTGTCTACAGCCAGCCGCAGCGACAAAGTCACACAGGGGTTGAGTGAGGTTCACGTAACAAGGGACATGGTTACAGCTGTAACCATTGACATCATGGTAGCCATATAGAGACCCCAGCAGATTCGATCCAAAGCCAGTAGCTCCAGCTGATGATAATGAATGATTGCGATGGGTTGGCTGACTAATGCGAGAAGCACATGTAAGTTCTTTGCTAACACTGTGTCTCAAGTTGTAGTAGGTACTTTAGCTGCACTTGCAAAGTATGCACAGTTGCGTGCATTTTTTGCCATACTGCATTTGACATGTATGTGGATATGCTTAAATCTTTTTCTGGCTGATTTGATAGCTATATAGTATATTGAGACGCAGCCTCTGCCTCCCCTGCCATTTACTCACCGCACGTCACTGGTATGAAAACCAATGATTTGATGGCTCAATTTGGCTAGTTGTTTAAGATCTTGGTGGCGAGCTAAATCGAAGTGTGTTTTATTAAGATTCATGCTACAATGGCATTTAAGAAGTTTTTGGGTGGGCAATGCAATATTGAAAAAACATAAACCAATATCAACATATTTTCTTCACTAGAATTGTTTAAGTGTGTGAAGCCTTGATCAAACCAGATTTCTGAGTATTGATACTCATCAAGGGGGAGAAAGTTTCAAAACCATTTCATCAATCTAGAGTCTGGTAGATGGTGTGCAGATGGATGAAAATGAACACCATTGTTACCTTCCACAAAAGTGATCGTTCAACTAAAACCTCTCCAAGAGCAGGTCGTCAAATATCCCAGGTCACAAAGAACCCTGGTGGAACAACTTCCGTAGGTCTCTCATGTATTAATGTAAAATTACATCCATGTTCTCCCATCAGACCGTTACTGAACTTGAATGGTGTATACAGCAGGATTTAAAGGGGGAGGTCACTACTTTCAAGGATGAGAATAGCATTGCAGTCATCTGCAGTCTCCTCAAGACCACGTGGATAAGTTCTGGGGTCGATAAGTTCACAATGGTATTTTTTACCTTGAATGAGACGTATTCGCACCAACAACTACATTCCAACATAAGAACCTCATCAACACTATAATGGTAGTATAGTCGTTTGGGAGTGCTTTGTTACCTTAGGAACAGGATCGATTGGACAATTAATTCTACATCATGCCAGCAAATTCTAAAGAACAATGTCCAGGTATCAATCTATGAACAAAGCGCAACAACAATGGTTAATGCAGACAATGACACAATGAGACCATTACCCCCCAAAAAACTATTTAATCTTTCATAAAACGTCTAGCATAAAATATTGCTCATTGCTCATGGCCATTACAATATCCAAACCTTGATACAATGGAAATTTGGAATTATTGCGCTGATCCGATTTTTTTTGGCAGTTCTTTTTTTTTTTTTTTTTTTGGGCCAGTATCTGATTCCAGTCGGAACTGGTCAAGGTCCTGAACTGACCTGTATGCGTTATTATGGCTCCATCTGCTTTTCTGACAAAGACACTCCCTCAAGTGCTGGGATTGGCTGGCACAATAACAAGGACCCCACACGCAGCACGTGATCTAGAGTGATGTAAAAGTCGCATGAATTCCAATGACTTCAGACAGAGGTTGTATCTGCAAGTGGCCCAAATCCGAATGAAAAAGATCAGATTGCATTTGATTGATGCTGTTCACACTGATGTGGAAAAAACTGATCGGATTTGGATCACTTTTGCCTGCAGTGTGAACGTAGCCTAATATCCCAAAGTTAAAGCAATTGTCTATTAAGTAATCGACACCATTATGGCTGTTATAGGACTGCTGTTGCGAATGTAGATATATTCTAGGAATGTTTGATTAAGAGAACATGCAGATTTCTTTGCATTTGATGATGTATGGCTTATAAGCCGTTATCGTTTTCCAAGAGATGCTCTATTAGACATCTGTGGTAAGTTACAGCATTCACTGGAGCATTGTACATGTTTCAATCACTCAATCAATACCTGTTGCTCTGCAGTTTCTGACACCTATTGGGTTCTCAGTAAATAGGACTACAAAATGAAACTTAGTGGCCCGACAGGTATTAGTCAGCCTTCACTGCAAAGCAATGCCCAACTTTTTGGGTGGCATCATTCATCTGTGCTATCTTACAGGTACTGTTCGTTTACACAGCTGGTGAGCTCTGAAATTTGAAGAAAACCCGTTTTCTCCAATGTAATTGGAGCAATCTATTGCACTGCTGTTGCTATAAAGGCACCATCTTAAAATGAGTGGGCATTGGTGAATCAAAAAAACTCAGTTGAAGAGCGTACGGTTTGGGTTTGGGGGGCCCCCACTGTAAGATGTTGCTTAGGGCCCTGAGCGTGCGATTGTGTTGCTTAAAAGAAGGTGGACATGTCTAGATCTGGCAGGTGGAAGACTCTTCAACATACAGGAGAAAGTGGCAGATTATCATGGTTTGTAGCGTGCTGCATGACTCTGATGAATGGGATTCCCATGTTCCCATTGAAACAAATGCAAACCAAATCTGTTGGAATCTTCAACTTTTGAAATGACCTGTAGGCAATTCAAACCACACAAGTTACAGAGAACAATTAAAATGCCGGTCTGTGTTCTTGATCCACCCCTTTTATAAAGGATGCATCGCTTGTTGCCGGTTCGCGGTGGCAGCAGACTAAGCAGGGTAGTCCAGATGTCCTTCTCCCCAGCAACGTTTTCCAGCTCCTCCTGGGGGATCCCGAGCGTTCCCAGGCGATATGAGATATATAATCTGTCCAGCGTGTTCTGGGTCTACCCCAGGGTCTCCTACCAGTATAACGTGCCCAGAAAACCGCCAAAGGAAAGCTCCCAGGAGGCATCCTAATCAGATGCCCAAACCACCTCATCTGGCTCCTTTCGACGCGAAGGCGAAGGAGCAGTGGCTCTACTCCGAGCTCCCTCCAGATGACCGAGCTCTGTACCCTATCCCTAAGGCTGAGCCCAGCCACCCTACGGAGGAAACTAATTTCAGCTGCTTGTACTCGTGACCTTATTCTTTCGGTCACTACCCAAAGCTCATGACCATAGGTGAGGGTTGGAACGTAGACCGACTGGTAAATCGCGAGCTTCGCCTTTAGGCTCAGCTCCTTCTTCACCACGACAGTCCGATACAACGCCCGCATTACTGCATGGTCTGAAGAAGCCATCAGAACCACATCATCTTCAAAGAGCAGAGAAGCAATTCTGAGGCCCCCAAACCGGGCACACTCCTCCCTCCGGCTACGCCTTGAGATCCTATCCATGAAAATCACAAACACACCCACTGAAAACATATTTGACTTTGTGCCGAACATACGGACACAGCTCACTCCGGTTATATAGGGACCGAATGGCTCGTAGCAACGGCCCTGGTACCCCATACTCCCGCAGTACCCCCACAGGACTCCCCAGGGGACACGGTCATAGGCCTTCTCCAAGTCCACAAAACACATGTAGACTGGATGGGCAAACTCCCATGACTCCCCAACAGCCCTGCGAGGGTAAAGAGTTGGTCCACTGTTCAACGACCAGGATGGAATCCGTATTGCTCCTCCTGGATCTGAGGTTCGACAATCGGTCGATGCCTCCTTTCCAGCACCCTGGTATAAGCTTTCCCAGGTAGGCTGAGAAGTGTGATACCCCGATTATTGGAGCACACCCTCTGGTCCCCTTTTTTAAAAATGGGAACTACCAACCCAGTTTGCCATTCCAAAGGTACTGTCCCCGTCCTCCACGGGATACCGAAGAGGCGTGTCAACCAAGGCAGCCCAACAATGTCCAGAGCCTTCAGCATCTCGGGGCAAATCTCATCCACACCTGGCGCCTTGCCACTGAGGAGCTTCCTAACTACCTCAGTGACCTCTGCAAGGGATATGGGTGAACCTTCCCCCGAGTCTTCGAACTCTGCCCCCTCCACAGAGGACGTGTTGGTGGGGTTAAGGAGTTCCTCAAAGTGCTCCTTCCACCGTCCGACAATCAACAGTCAACAGTTCTCCTCCCCTGCTCAATAGACGTGTAACGGTTTGCTAAAACCTCCGTGAGGCCAAACGAAAGTCCTTCTCCATAGTCTCCCCGAACTCCTCCCACACCCTGGTTTTTGCTTCTTTGACTACCGAAGCTGCAGCCCTTCGGGCCGCCCGGTACTCATCTGCTGGTTCAGGAGACCCGTGGGCCAACCAAGCCCGAAAGGCCTCCTTCTTCAGTCTGACGGCCTCCTTCACCGCTTGTGTCCACCAGCAGGTTTTTGGTTGCCGCTACGACAGGCACCGACAACCTTCTGGTCACAACTCCTAGCAGCCGCTTCCACAATGGAGGTTTTGAACATGGCCCACTCAGATACAATGTTCCCAACCTCCCCCAGGATGTCAGAAGTTTTTCCGCAATTGTATTACTACAATTGTATGTAAATGTTAATGCAACATTTTTAATGTAGGAATTAAATATACTGCATTAGTTCAACATGGCAAAATAAATTGTTTTCTTTCACAGCATTTCTGAGAGGGTGATTTTGGTTTGAATTTTTTACTTGAAAGGTGATCTTCTTGTTAAAAAGATTGGTGACCACTGCTCTATATTATGGGTCCTTTAAAGGCCATTCACACAACCGTTTGTCTTAGGGCAGGGGCATCATAACACTTGTAACGTTAAATAGCATTTTAGAAGGCTACTCATCTAAACCACGAGTGAAATGACAAACACAAGTTTTAAAGGTTGTCTTTAACTTTATTATATGAACAAAGAATTAGCCTATACAAAAACAAATGCAAGTGGAGCCTGGCAACCGGAAGGCCGGTGGCTTGGGATCACCCCCTGGAGGGGCCTGGGGAACTGGACCCAGCTCAGTATCAGCCCCTGGAAACCTAGAACTGGCTTTGGATTGGGCACTGGCTTGGAAGTTGGATCCGGGGCCAGTAGAGGGGACTCAGAAGGGTCCGGGGCCTGGAGAGGGAACTCAGAGGGGGCACAGGGACCGGGGAATCAGCAGGTGCTGGCACAGGAACTGGGTATGCGGGGACAGCTGATATCAAACGGCCAGTCCTGCGCTCTGCCGCTAAGCCATCTCAGGATGTGGAGGATCTTAGAGTGTTCCATCCTGTGGGCAGCAGGGTTACATCGGAATTCCCGAAGGCACTGTGGTACAAACCTCTGACATCCCTCCGGGTTCCCGTTGTTCCAGTCCTGAACTTCCTCATTAGGGGATGTAGTGGGCACAGGAGCTGGAAACGATGTTGGGAGCGACAATGGGACTTCCAAGGTTGCAGGAACAGGCTCGGGAGTGGAGATTGGCGCTGGAACAGGCCCTGGGGCTTGAGTGCCAGTTCGCCTAATCAAGGAGCATGGGACCGGGGCACAAGACCGCCCCTCGGAGAGGCAGGAATATTTGGACAAAGCTGGATCTTTCAACAAGATTTGAACATGCCCCGGAGCTAGAACCAAAGCTGCTTTAAAGTTCTATAATGAACATCATTGGGCTACAGCATGAGGGTGAGTCACACTGCAGCAGCCCGATTGCCCACTCCCTAGCCTCACCGAATAGCAGGAGGTTGAAGTCCACTAAGTCATTTGACTTCAGTATAGTCAAAGGACACCATCATCATCATCATCATCTTCATCCGCTTTGTCCGGGGTCGGGTCGCAGCGGTAGCAGTTCCAGCAGGGCATCCCAAACTTCCCTTTCCCGGGCCACATTTACCAGCTCTGACTGGGGGATTCCGAGGCGTTCCCAGGCCAGTGTGGAGATATAATCCCTCCACCTGGTCCTAGGTCTGCCCCGCAGCCTCTGCCCAGCTGGACGTGCCTGGAACACCTCCCCAGGGAGGCGGCCAGGTGGCATCCTCACTAGATGCCCGAACCACCTCAACTGGCTCCTTTCTACGAAAAGAAGCAGCGGCTCTACTCCGAGTTCCTCACGAATGGCTGAACTTCTCACCCTATCCCTAAGGGAGATGCCAGCCACCCTCCGGAGGAAACTCATTTCCGCCGCTTGTATCCGCGATCTCGTTCTTTCGGTCATGAGAGTAGGAACGAAGATAGACCGGTAGATTGAGAGCTTTGCCTTCTGGCTCAGCTCTCTCTTCGTCACAACGGTGCGATAAAGCGACTGCAATACCGCACCCGCTGCTCCAATTCTCCGGCCCATCTCTCGTTCCATTTTCCCCTCACTCGAGAATAAGATCCCGAGATACTTGAACTCCTTCTCTTGGGGTAAAGACTCATTCCATACTTGGAGTAGACAATCCATCGGTTTCCTGCTGAGAACCATGGCCTCAGATTTGGAGGTGCTGATCCTCATCCCAGCCGCTTCACACTCGGCTGCGAACCGATCCAAGGTTCAAAAGACACCAAGTCTACTAATTTCATAAGCATGTTTTTAACGTGGAAATGCAGGATATGTATGGTATAATTATCAAATAATTTTAAATACTTAAATGTTTAATATGTGTGGGCTGTTGGTAAATGTTAGACTAGCCAATTTTATACAGTGGACATTGCTGTGGACATTGCTGAGAGTGCTTTAAATCTGCTGCAACCCCCTTACCATCAGATTTCATAGAGTAATAAATTAGCTTGGCACTGTTTGTACACCTCCCCCACATGGTCTCAGCCACAAACAGTCCAATTGTCAGGGGAATGCTTAATTTAGTCCATAGCCTATGGTAGCACAAAAGTCATGATTATTTTCCAAAGATGGTTTATGTCAATTGAAAACGTTTCACAATAAAAAAAAAATTTCCACATGGTTCATAATCGTTATATGATTACACAAATGTTGAGAATTTATGTATTTTTCTCCCTTACTCCTTAATGAAGAACTGTAGAATATAGCAGACAAATTTGAAACTCAAGTGACTGAGTCTATATTATGTTTTATGGAGTTGTGATTAACATTTTATATTGCAAACTGTAAGGTTTCTAAAGCATGATAATTATCTCTGATATAGTTTCTCTTCATTAGTGTTTACTTTCCATTCAATCTGTAGAGTTCTCTCACCATTTATTCCACCATCTCTCTCTTTCCAATCCCAGTGCTCTCTGTATTAAGGTAGTATATTTTGTCCTTTCATAGCCCTCTGTTTCAGATTAGCTTTCTCCTCTTTGTCATTACTGCAGTAATAGGCCCTCCAACCCCTGCCGCTGCCCTGATACCATCTGACCCACAGAATTAATTAATTATAGCCCAAATATTATAGATTATTAAAAATTGCATAACTAATAGTGTAATATCTCAAGCTGTCAAGTTTAATAGTCAACATTGTCTTGGCTGGCCTTATCAGTGCCAGACAGCCGGCCATATTGATTCCTGTTCATTTCAGCTGTCACGCTGTTTCACTAAGGATGGGGAATAGTCAGGTTTTAACCACTCAGAAATCATTTGAAATCGTTAAACTGTCTCCATTCGGTTCTCATTCCTGCATCACCCCTTTCCACACCTATACAAATCCCTGTAACCACATTGCTGTAACGAAATCCTATTTGCCTCGGCAGAGAAATTACCAAGGCACAGACACAGGACCTTTTGTTCTTTCACAATTAAATAATGTGTTCTAAAGTCAGTGAAATAACCCTGTTCAGTAGAACACTAGAAAACAGCATAAATTGTGTTAGCTCCTCCTATACTAATTTTACATTTTACCAGTGTGGGAATATCTGGAATACTTGTTTCAGATGGTATTGGGCAAGATTATGATTACATATTTTCTCCTGATTCTAGATACCTCAAAAAGCTTATTTCCAAATATTTTTCCCCCAAAGAAGAGTAACGTGGCATTTACTGAAAACTTGACAGGCTTAAGAAACAATACAGGGTAAAATGCCAAACATCTTGAATCCAATGGATATTTTGACACGTCCTACACTCCTGTGAATGATATTCCCAGATATTTTCCATAAAAAAAATAGTGAGGTCATCTTTACTAAGCAGACCACAAAACAAAAATAAATCTAATACACTTCTCATTTCCAAGTTGGCAGTGTCAACTTCTGGCACCAGATCATACATTGTGGGATGGATGAAGGACAACAACGAGAACCAGTGGTAGTAAATAAAAACAACACAGACAGAAACTTAGGAGTCTAGCTGAAAGGTTACAAGCGGGTGGTTTTAAAGGTTTGATGCCTAGATGGAAGCCTAGATGGAATCTTGACTCTAAATTAGGGATGTCACGATACTAGAAATTTAGTAGTCAATGCCAATATCAGTGAAATACCAGTGATTCTCGATACCCAATTCAATACCATGGTAAAAAAACAAAACAATAAATTAAATTTATGTCAACATACACTCCTTTTTTTAATAACATTACAAAAAACAACAGTGGCATGTAACCTTCAAGCAAAAAAATTTAAATAAACAACAATTAACATTACAAAAACGAACAGAGGCAATGAAATTATGTAAGACACACAATGAACTTTTAATGATTGCATATCATTTCAATTGCAGTACCTGGCCAAGACATGCACAACATATGGTAATAATAGGCCTATTTAAAAGAAACAACTATTACCATTCCAAAAAAGAGGCCTGTTTATGTAATAATAAAAATTTACATTTACACGTACATTTATTACATGTCCAATCGAGATCACAAGAAGAGTCAAATGTTCCCCTGCCGCATTGGGATGTAAACTACTACAGTCAGAGATGGGCAGTATTTCTGTTACTTGTATTTGAAATACGTATTTCAATTACTTTTGAGTATTTTGTTATTGGTTTTTGACAGAGCCGAAAAAAATTCTAATGTCATTTGTAATAAGATACTTTAGAGTAGAGTAATTTTGTATATTCAAAATACTCAAAATACTTTCTCCATGATTCATAAAACATGAAAAAAAGCAAGCGCGAATTCGCATGAACTGTGACCACGTACGTGCATGCATGCACGCATGCACAGCTTTGTGGCCCAATTAACAGATACAATTTTGAGGACCAGCCAACCGACCGTGATTTTGTAAGCCAAGTTCATCTTCTGTGAAGTTGGCCCTCCCCCACTCAAGCAAGAGCTACATCACAGGGCAGGTATTTGGAAAGATACAGTAGCATTCTCGTACCTGTTCCTTCTTCCTGTAGGGTTCAAACCATGTTTACTATATTTATGGGTCACACTCTCACCAGAGCCAATAGTGTAGGCCCACATTAAAAAAATCTGAATGTTCTGCCATTTTGAGCAAATTCAGAATGCCCAATGTAACAGATGTATTTTCGTGTATTTTGAAAATACAAAATATGTGTATTTTTTGGGGGGTATTTTGTATTTTGTAACAAGATACCTTTGTGTATGTATGTGTGTATGTATGTGTATACCTTATGTATTTTTGGCCATCTCTGACTACAGCTAACACATGGGAAAAGTATGGTTTCTCTTGAAGTATACAGGGCAGGGCACGACCCAGCATACTTCCAGAGAAAGCGACATTTTCCTGTTTATTTTGTTTCTTTTCCGCTTGTTCGCCGAGGCTGTGATTGCCTATAAATAGGCCTACTAGTTTCTGATTTCTGATTTGAGTTTGCGGTAACTTACAGCAGGGGAGCCAAACACATTACGGATTGAGCCAAACACTTTTAAGGAACAAAACATCACGGGTGGCTACTTGGGGGTATTTAGCATTGGATAATTTAACTAGTTAAAATGGGCCCAGCCCTGCGAACAAACAACCAAAGCGACGTCTTTTTGCGGGTGTTTGTTTGCTTACATAACATATTTTTAAATTGCAGCCCGGCCGGTACCTACGGTACCGTAGAAAACAAGAACCGTCACATTTTTTTCATTTTGGCAACGACTTGGTACCGAAGTATTGGTTCTCTTGACATCCAAACTATAATTGTAACCTAATGAGGAATTGATTAGCTAAGACCTAGGTTGATGCAACGTGTAGTAGACTATCATTCAGTTGAATAAGCAGTTGACATCTAAAACTAGTTGGCACACATGTGACCTGCATGCTTTTGGCCTACATGTGTACAGTGCATTTATTTTAAAGCGGCTAAATGCAACTTTTTTGTATTAATGGATTATTAATACCTTTCGACAGTTTCCACATTGTAATGTCTATGGGAGAATGAAAAAATCAACGTTCAGATCAGTCCTCTTGAAGTCTCAATATTTAACACTCATTTTGTCTGCCACCGGTTACGACCTCCCACAAAACTGTGATGAATTGCTTCAAGGCACAAGGAAGTGTGTCACTAAATCAGGAAGAGACTATCATACTTGGAGTATAGTCATTGATCGTGCTAGCGACATGCAGTGACCAGGAGAATTCTGCATGTCTTTTTTGCGACGGTTAGGTAAAAATAATTACACTAAGCAAACGGTATGGATTCCCAATACCAGAAACCACATACAACCGCTTCAAGCACCCAAATTAGTTTACAATATTTTAAAGATTTTAGTGTTTAAGAAAACAAGTAGATTAGCGTGGCAGTTAAAGTGGAAACAGTTGCACTTATTTATCATGACAGGCTTCTTATCAGACGGGATCATCACAGGCCTATCTTCACTGTTCAATAGTGATAGGTGAGGACCAGAACTTTTCTGTTTGCCGAACACAAATGTAGTATTCATTCTGAATTTATGCAAAAATATTAATCTTTACATGGAAATGGTGCTCTTTTTAAGTCAGTAATGCAGTCCGAAGAGTGTCTGTCTTTGAAGAGTGTCAAAGTGGTTCGTAACACATTTGAAAGATTGTGATACAAAATTATCCCCAACTAAAATATACGTTCAATTACAATTCTAGAGATAACATGATGTTTGGAAAATTACTTTAAATAACATCTTTGCAGACAAATTGCAACTGTTCCACATTTTGGTAAAAAATACTGTAATTTCTCAATGTGTAGGCTATGTGTTTCTGAGTTGCAATGCAGCAAAGTATTTTAACTTAAGGTGTATATTGCAGCAATTGTTATTCATTCCTGTGATAAAAGTAATCTACTAATATGGAGAGTAGGGCAGGGGTCATTAACCTTAATAGAAGTAATTAGTGAGAGACAGTGTGTGTGGTTATGTCTGTGTCTGACAGGTAGACCAAGGAGCTTGTAATTGGAAGGTTTAGTTTAGACTGGCCTGCACTGTGAGAACTACAACTGATTGAGTGTAAGCACGTTTTTATTTATTTAAATACCATTGATCAGATTACAGTTGAAATGTAAACATATCAAATAACCTATTACTATTAAGTTTTTCTATTTATTTTTGTTTGTTTTTGTTCACATTGCTTGTTTGTACATTGTTTTGTAACTATTGGGGGGAAATTCTACTCACAATTTCACAAAATTGACTTTCTCCGAAAGATTGATTTGAGACACAGATTAGTAGGTTTGTAAAAATTAACATTTATTGACTTATCAAATCAAATTGTGGTATATTGAACAAATCCAAAACTGATAGTTTTTTATGCCCAACCATATACAGCCTACTTTTTAAAGAGTTGAGCAAATTCTTTGCAAAACAAGCGTTAGAGTACATTTGGAACAGTCCATCTATAATGTATATGTCTACCCAGTCATAAATGTATTCAGTATGAGAATACCTGCCTATTTGTTTTAGTAAATTGGCAATTGTCTCGCAATGAGTAGGTCAACCCAGGGCCCTGATGGGTTTCTTGTCATTGACGAATTACTCACTAAATAGTTCGCCCAGTTGCAGTTCTAAGGATTGGGCATCGGGGGAGGGGGTCAGTTCCCCTGTGACAACCAGCTTGTACCCCCTTGAGACCCCCCTACCCCGACCTTATAATTCCAAATGTACTTTGTGGTTGCTATATAAAAATCTCTTTCCTGTTGATGAGCTTGATATTTCACTCGAAACATGAGATAGTTATGAGATTTGATTTCTCGTAAATTATTATAAACATTATATTTTGAGTTGACATGCCCTCAGTGCAGAAAGTATCAAAGCTCAATTTTTGTTTGTGGATAAGGCACAACATGGTCTAATGTAAATGGGCCCTCTGTAACAAATGGAACTCAACCTAACCCCCCATGCCCTTTTTTTGTCAGAAAAAGGAAAAAAAACATTTACATGTAGAAGCCAAGGGTTTTGCATCCACGTTTTTATTGGGGTCCACAAGCCAAACCATGAAATTATGTGACGCCAAATACACATGCTACTGGCGAGCACGTTGGGGAAATTAATTATGTTATTATTCTAAATGTGGCAAGGGCATAGGACACCTGGGAATACAGACAAAAATACATCATTACGTAATATACATTTTACTATAGTTTTGTTATACAAATATAGACATTAGGATATGTCTACAATGTAAGGGAGAAAGTGTATTTTATTAAACAAGTTACTTTTTTTCTGAAGCGCTTCCTTTTAAACCAGGCTATGGGTATATATAGGCTAGGTCTGGATCTGTGCCAAATACTTCATGGCTATTTTAATTAATGACTAAAACTTAAAATGTGTCAATCAAATTAAATGATGAATGACGACTGGCTGCCTGAAATGTTAACAAGATTCCGTAGCCACAGATTATTGATAAAATACCCACTTTAACGATGACGATCGTAATGATTATGCTGTTGGAAAAGGAAAATCCACTTTTTGTACAAAGTTTATAAAGTGTTTATATTGTTTAGTAGTAAAACCGAACAAGAAAAGTGAAATGGGAAAATACAATTATGGACGAATTCGAACCGGAATAATAAGGGTCTTAAACCAGAATGTTCGTTGTTGTGGCCAACCTACCCTTATTGGTAATATTTAATTATTTTAACTATAATACATACATGAAACAGCCAAGACGGTAAGCTATTAAAGACTGTTGGGACAGAAAATTATTTTAACTATAATACATACATGAAACAGCCAAGACGGTAAGCTATTAAAGACTGTTGGGACAGAAAATAGATCAGGGAGATGCTTGCGCTGTCCTGGGCCTGCTCTCCGAAAGTCTAATCATGTTCATCCCCTCCAAAATTACAGCTCATTGTTTTAGCCATTATTTTCCTCAACTTTTAATTTCTACTTTCCGAAGGATCATTGCCCGCGGTAATTGCAAAGAGCAGACATTGTGGCAGTAGGGGATGGAATGTCCCATTCTGGTGAGCACATTTCTCTTTCTCTTTAATAAACGACATAGACCAAAAGGTCTATGTTTCAAGTCAACTGACAGATTTTAAAGGAAGAAAGAAATCAGAGGTAATGGAATATTAAATTCCAGATTAAAAGAAAACACGTTTTGTTTTGCGCTCAAAATCCAATCATTTTCTCCATGATCTTCTGGCATTGTAATGACACCCTGCATTACAAATCAATACTTCCCATTACTCAGAGGCATTACTCAGTATATATAAAGCATAATTGCATTTTGGAAAATGCCCTGCAATTTTCATTGACAGCAAAAAGTTTTGATCTGGCAATAACAAAAACAGTTAGGGTTAATGGTTTAAAGGGCCCGCTTACCAATTAACATTTAGCTCCAAGTGAAGTTTTGTGACAAAGCCTCTTAAAATAGCTTTAAATTCAATATTTGGTATTGTAAAATTTGTTAGCTAGAGAAATTACAACAGCATGGGAATTTATCACAGAATTATTATTCATTATTATTATAACAGCCACCAATTCTGAGATTTTATGTTAGTCTAATCAGTTAAACGTTGAAGTAGGCTATGGTATTCGCCTCACATTGTTGGTGCCGGTTGTTCAGTAAACACAACGCCGGGAAATTTTTCGGCATGGTCTTAAACTGAAACCGATCTGACAGCCAAAAGCGCAGCATCACATCCTCTGCCCCCATTCCTCCAGTGCGCTTGTTCTGCATTTGGCGCACGCAGACGAAGATAATAGGCTATTAGAGGCACGGGATTAATTTGTAGCCAATTACTGCACCACGCAGATTTTAGAAGCATAAATAAGGCGTATCTTACAAGTTTCGGCAACGTGCAGTGGAGAGGTGAAGGTCGGGAAGGAAAAAAAGAGAAGGGGAGGGGGCGTGAGAGCGAGCGAGGTGTATGCGCATGAGATAATCGCTGAGGGTCCTCCAGGGGACGGTTAAAAACCAAAAAAGGAGTTGAGCACTAGAGATAAACATCCAACAGAGTACCGTCACCTCCTGTCAGCAGAGCGCATGGTGACCGTATAGAGAAGGGGTCCGTTTGTTGTCAAGCGTTGTGTCGGGATATTGCAGACAACAGTTGAAGACTTTGTACACTTGACCATGCATTCATTCTGTTAATATAAAAACTTATGTTTAGACTAACTTAAACGGGACCGTTGTTCTTGAGCTTGGAAGAAAGTCATGAACCGAGAGAAGGCTGGGGATGTGTCCCTACTGCCAACGGCTGCTCAGACTGCTGTGATCGTGGTAGCGTCTCCGGAGAGCGCAATGGACATTCACTGCGATAAGCGGCTCTCCACTGGTGAACTCCCGCTGTTATCTTGCCCCGGCACAGGGGGACGAGACTCTCAACATGGGGACAGTCGTAACAACTCCCCTAGACAAGAACCAGCACCACCGGCCGTAATCACTCTTCACCGGACCACTTCATTCTCAGTTCTTGATATCTTGGACCCAAATAAGTTTACCAGCAAAAAACAGCCAGCTAATCGTTTTGGGCTTGACTTTGCTTTTGGGGCCGAGAACCGTGGAGAGGAGTCTAGCCATGCTCCTGACAATAAGGCTTACTCTGAAGAATATGACACGTGTAAAAAAACGTCGGGGATACTAAGTAAGTTAAAAGTGTGAATGTCTCGCTCTCCTGACAGGCATAACCTTTGGTAACTGCTGAACAGTTTCATGTAACTTACAGGGTGAATACACATGCATGCCATGTTTGGAATAACATGAGAGAACTTTAAACTAGATTTAAAAAAAAGTTTTTGGGAGCCAACGTAGGTTATTTATTGATATTAACTCAAAATAGCGAGTATGCTATTGCTTGGTGTAATATTAAATATGCCCTTTTTCGTTGTATCCTGTGGGCTCATTAACATAAATAGCCTACTTTGTTAATGTCTAAGGAAAAAACAATTAAAACTTTTCGATTATGTTTAATTGAAGGTGCTCCACTAAGTCAAAGATGTTAGATAATGGCGTGCGCCTGACTGGTCGATTTTCTATTATCGAACCTAGGATATCTCTTCCAGCCAGCTTGCAGCCTCTGCTTCTACATCTAAATGATAGTGTATATATATATGCGTGTGTGTGTGTGTGTGTGTGTGTGTGTGTGTGTGTGTGTGTGTGTGTGTGTGTGTGTGTGTGTGTGTGTGTGTGTGTGTGGATTATAATCAAATATATTTATTAGGCGGGGTAATAACAAGACTGGTAAAACGACAGCGGTTGCACTATTTCTTGAGGCTGAAAAATGTATATGAGGCTATTTCTTTTGTATATAATCGTAGGCCTTTGGGCCTGACTATTGTAACGGTTAATTAACGTTATTTATAAACGTTTGGCATGAACTCTGTATAGACCAGTCAAATATTATTGCTAGGCCAAAAGCCAGAGACTATAGGCTTAAAGCAGATTCTTTTTTTTCTTTTTTCTTTTTACCGCTGAGTTGGTTTGTGTCAATATTAATCGATAACCATGAGCTTAAAACCATGTGATTCAAGAGTATGTCTTTGCTGACAAGGGTGGAATAATTTTCAATAAAATAATAATATGCCAAAGGCCCTAAAAACCTTTTTCCAAATCAACAGTTAATTGATTGTAATTCCTTTTTCATACTGATGCCTATATAGTTCAATGAAATCTATTGAAAATGAAACTTTGGAAAATTAGTGAATGCATTTAAAAAAAAAAAACAATGTATCCAAGCCTTTATGATTAGGTTTAATTTATACGCCAAGTTTCAAGTTCGTGCCTGAATACAGGTTATTATGTATGATTGACTATAAAATGTTTAAGAAACGACTGCGCTATTAACGACGTAGACTTAGGCTGCAAATGTAACCACACTGGTTCTTAACAAAAATGTTTATTTCGCTTCAAATGTGTAAAAGTTGTTGATTTTGTAAAGAGACATGGCACATGTTCTAAGATATTTTAATATAAATTATATATAAATTAAGAATATCGTAGAGTAAAAAACCCTATTAAAACAAAACATGCAGAAGCTATGAGCGCGTGCACTTTTTTCAAACTTCAATTGTAATTTGTAATATCAATTAGATTCAGTTTGTAAAGATAACGCGTGATACACATTCAATAATGGTACGTGGACGATGACTTTGTGTTGATTTGAAAGAATGTAATCCTGCATACTGTTAAAAGTCCTTTAGTAAAAAAAATGTTTTGACGACTAAAATTGTTTGTCAAAACATAATTCACATGCACCACAACGCTAATTGAATTGCATATATTAAAAATTTTTAATAATAACAATAATAATAATAATAATAATAATTATTATTATTATTATTATTATTATTGTTATTATTATTATTATAATAGGCCTACTTGAATTGTGTTTTGACTTTACAGAGGAGGGATTCCTATACAGATCCGAGGATTGTCAGAACGATTTCCACCGCTCTGCCTCGAGAAACGAAGTCCAGGATGAATTGTGCAGTGAGGAAAGCAGCAGCGTCCTGAACGGTACTGGAGAGGGAGATATTGGGCAACAAGATGACGATGACGACCCGGGGAGAAAAAGTCCTGTTACTGACAGCCAACAGACGCACCAGTCTGGTTCAAACGGGCAGAGTCAACAAGGCAAGCCGAAGAGGAAGCGCTCTGGATCGGACTCTAAGTCTGGAAAGCCCCGGAGGGCTCGGACAGCCTTCACTTATGAACAACTTGTTGCGCTGGAAAACAAGTTCAAGTCCACACGCTACCTTTCTGTGTGCGAAAGACTGAACCTGGCTCTGTCACTTAGCCTAACCGAGACTCAGGTCAAAATTTGGTTTCAAAACCGGAGAACCAAGTGGAAGAAACAGAATCCCGGTGCTGACACAAGTGCTCCGACCGGTGGAGGCGGGGGCCCAAACTGTCAGAGTAATGGACTGGGCAGCCTCAGTCCACTCAGCCCTTCGCCCCCCATGGGTGGACACTTGTCCATGCACACAGGATACCCGGGGCACGGACCCGGTGGTCTCATGTGCACCACACAATTACCCTTCCTGCCTAGCCACGCGGTATTGTCACCATTCATGTTGGGCTCACAGACATATGGTGCGCCAGCTTTCTATACTCCACACTTGTAAGTCTCAACATTCCCAATAGCGGGAGAGGATGCCAAACAACTGACGCTCATTGGTCAAAATACATACACATTTTATCTTTGACAAGTACCTAGATTAGATCTGAAATGGTTTTAGAGTTTGAAAGCAGACGCCCACGGACAACAAGCTCTTGAATGGCATGACTGAGAACACTCGACATAGCTCGACATTGACTGTAGGCCCACGACGTATCTCCAGAGATTTTCCTAACAATGTTCTATTGACTTCTTATTTTGATAGAATGGGAATATTAGGGGTCAAAGTGTATATAAATTGATGACAATGTCTATAGGTTTAAATAATGCAATCAAAACACATTAAATAAAGTTGATCTGTCAATATTTAACGTTCACTTACAACTGGAATGGCTTGAACTATTGTAATACAATGTGTATGTGAACGTTTTAAACAAGATTGTTTTTAATTATTAACTTAGTTTTCAGAAAACCTTTGGCTGTATTGAATGTATTGAATTTCGTCTGGATTTGTCTTTGATATAAAGACAAAGTTAAAATAAAAATAAAAGAGTTTGTCAAAATAATTTGATTAGTTCAGATGTATGTAGGCTATTTGTTTTAGCCGTTGTTCCATTTCGTTTGACTTAAAAGTCAAGCTCCAAACAATATTCCCCGACCATCTGACAAGATCCAGAATGACAGGCTATACAGGCGATCGTTGGCCTGCTACACGAAGAACATTTAGGCTATTTTATTAAAAATATGGGCTGCGTCAATAGGCCTAGGCATATATATGTTTTTAGCAGATTTAGAGCAATTTATCTACTAACATTATATTGTACAAAACAAAACAAAAAACATAATTGGTGCTCTGATGTTTTGAGAATTAAAATGTCAGCTTCAGTTCACACAGTTAGGCCTAAGTAAACATAGCACCCAACCCATAGGCTTAGCTGTATATGAAAACATTCCCTATAAACGGAGGCCGGTTAAGTTCAGAGCGAAACACGGGGATAAAATTATTTTAGGCCTGCGCCTATACAAATCTTGAGATTTTAGAAACGAACACAGTATAGACACTGTGCTGAACATGCTAGTTAATGAGAATACAACATTATCTTCCAACAGCAGGGCAACATTTAAGTGTTTCATATATCGCCAACCCGCTGTTCTATGCAAGCCAAAATTGTCTTCCACAAAATCCTTTATTTAATCAAGATTTTTTTGTCTGATTTAATTAAATCATGAAGAAAGATGCCTAATTTTCATTGTGGGCTTGCCTTACTCGAAGTAGGCCTAGGCCTATATGTGTGTAAAATCAATGCACCTGTTGAATTTAGGTTCAAAATGGCTACATACGATTTTTTGGATGATTTGCTAAATTCTTAAGGTTAAATGTCAGAAATTTGTTTTAGTGATTAATGCTTGAAAAGAAACAGAACACAAATAATTTACTAGGCACAAGTCTAGACCCTTTCTCTTGTCTTGACCCTTTCTCTTGCTGGACCGCCAAAACACAAAGTTCAGAACGTGTTGTCTTTAATGTAAGGCTTTTTTTGAAGGTTCCTTGTTGCATAAACAAAAAGCTTATCAAAAATTACAACTTGTCAAATCGAAGCACCAACCCAGAGAACATCTGAATTACATGTATTAGCCTACATTATAATACTATAGTATAGGCTTAACTAACTGTAAATTATCTAACCATTCTATGATTTTAAGATGCGTGATTTGACGTTTTTAGTAAATTAAAACAGTAACATTTCAACAGGTGACAGTAGGATAGCTTCATTTGATTTGCTTTATTCAAATCACAGAGCCTGCTGAGACTATGGTTGTGCAGCAAGTATCAGGTATAAAATATTTCAATATAAAGTGCGATTTTCTAGGCTAGATGGATATGATTCAAGCCATGCTGATGCGTAAGCAGACCTAAAGTGTCGGGAACATTGGTTACATATATTGTCAACATGTTTCTCAAATGCCTTAAGAACAAGCAGTAGCATAAGGCCTATAGGCCTACTTTCTGTCCGTTAGTGTAGTGATCAGCCATACACGGTTTTTAGGTTGGTGTAGAATTACGCAGCCGTAAAAGGCCTAGTTGTAGGCAACTAACATTGTTAATCTGAAATAACTGGAGGAACGAGTTCACTTCAGTGAGTTTAAGAAGTTTGAACTCGGCACTGAGAACTAAGGAGCTACACTGTGTCTGATCCTGATTCTCCGGTAGACCCTAACGAAGAAAGGCCTGACACTTTGCTAAAACATTATATTTCTTATTATACAAATTATAAACTTTTAATACTAAACGTGGAAAGAAAGGCGAAACATTGTCAATAATATGAAAGAAAAAATTTAAGTAATAGGCTAAATAAAAGGTAGTCATGACAGATTCTCGGAACTATAGAAAACGATTTGGATTCTCTCTAGACAAAACAAACAAACAAAAATTCAAGGCAAGGCCAAGTTAGCAAAGGGCCCTATCCAATTTATGATATGGACAATTTGGATAATTTCCGTAACACTCATATAAAAAAAAATTGTACACTAAAATAATAAGTCTAAGGTAAAGAGTGGGAAAAGTTAAGGAGTAAAGGAAGGCTATTTATAAGCTAAACATTTGCCTTAAAATCCACAATTAAAGTACTTTACACACAATACTTCACACCTTTTTATTAGATGTGTGAGCAAGTATGCAGCAAAGTGTTGGGTGAGCAATTCTGGCGCAAACTGGCTGCCGTGGTATCACTCAGACTGACTGTTGTGTCTGATGTCCATCCGTTCGTTGTTCGTTCTGTGTACTTAATTGGCATGCAATTTGTATAATGCGCTTTGAGTCTTTGAGAAAAGCGCTAAAACCTAAATACAATTAATTATTATTAAATTTCCTTTTCATAGAAAAACCAAAATTATTGTAATGTATATTCGATAAGATCCAGTGTAATTAAAAAAAAGTTTGAAAAAATATTTAAACCCACCATGTGTAATCAAATTAACTCAAAGCTGTGCAGGTCATAGGTAACCAGAATTGTTTTGTAATCCAGTACTGTGGTGGTATATAACCCAAAACTGCAGTTCCAAGATGACAGCGCTGAAACAAGAAGTTTTTAAAAGTGAAAGCCTATCAAAATAACTTAATTCTCAAAGGATGCCTTACAAAAGTAAATTTTTATTACAAAACAAATAAAACCCACAATCCAAGTAAAATTTCCAGAAATAATTGTGTATTGTACACCCAATGCACATTAATAAATAACATGGTTAAAACATTTATTGTAAACAAGGTATAAAGTCTAACAAAAAATACAAAATAAAATATTATGCATGTCTAATGAAAGCACAAAAAATTTGATTTTTTTTATATTCTGTTTTATAATGCATAGAAGACTGACCATAATAAATCAAATATATTTCAATAATTGTGGCAGTACAAGAGCATTGGCATACGATAAACTACTCAAAGAAACCCAGCCATGATTAGTTGAGCTCTGTTCAGTATTCCTGTGCTACCATAAACCACTTCCAAGTCTGATATGGTGTTATGAAATTATACGGTATAACACATTGTGGTTGTTTCTAGAGATGGGCACGATTAGGGGGGCCTGAAACGTGAAAGCATGCAATGGTGTTGTGTGATATACAGTGGTAAGGCACATTAGTTGAGTGCATAGTTGAATTGGTTGGAGAATTTGTCATGTTTCTTTCTATCCATCTTGTTCATCACCTCAGTCACTCTTCGCATAGAGCTCCTGGAGAAGCCATAGTGAGAGATGGTGAAAGGGAGTGGAAGAAAGAGAGGAAGGTTAAAAAATGCCACTCAAAAACTGTTGATACTTGGACACCACCTTGTCAAGACCCATCATAATCTTCTAAGGCTCAAGCACTTGGGATAATAGTTGTGAGCCAGTCTAAATGACCAAGGGTACAAACCTGCACCATGTACTCATCAATGTCTTTTTGTTTGGACAAACATCTCACTATCTAATAGGTTATAGAAATTAACACACTGTATTCCCTTTTGGTCTTTTTTGAAAATGGTTATGGTAGTTAGATAAACCTGTTTTTAGTTACAACTAATCCATCATCCATGTTTTTTAATATATTAATGTTTAATATGTTTAATTTATACTTTTGTCATGTAAAATATATGGAGAAGTGTCTGAAAAATACATACTTGTTAAATACTTTCTTCTCCAATCGGGATCGTGAAGTGTTCGAGTTCTGTTTGAGGTCACTCAGCTTGGGGTACTTCTTCTGGCCCTTCCGTTTGCCCTTCCCTCGACCAAATGTCTTGTTGGACCCCAGGTCCTCCCCTGTGGCTGCCTCAATATCACGCATCAGCTCTGGGTCACGCCAATCTGGGACAAAAACAAACAGATCAATAATAAATGGACAAGGGCAAAGAAGACCATGAGTACATAAAAAATTGTATTGTTACAATTTGTTTTGTAAAGCCTGTCTATGTGACGAGCTTGTCATGATACATCTTATACAGAAAATCCTGTAACCACAAACCAATTATGATTTAATTAAGTGTCAGAGATCAGACATTTCTTGGCCAACTGTCCAAATAACAGCCAAGTGTGAAAGACAAGTAGTGGCAATCTAGAGCCCTTTGCGCGTGTTTGTTCAAACCTTATAGACAGAGGCACATTTTTTGACTAATTACCAGGCCCACTGTGTCTTGCCTTTATCTTCATCATAACCAGATTAAGCGGACCACGATCACGAGCACGCACGCACGCACGAAAAAGTAACCTAGTGCCAAACACTCGCACACACTCCCAGGCTGAGCAGTAATTGAAAAGGGCCGGGGTATTTAGGAGCATTGCTACCCAGCCGGGGGGGAGCCTGGGAGACAAAAAAAAAGCAGGGTTACCTAACAATTACTACGGGGTGTCTGTCTCTCCCCTGAGGTGGACAGGGCCAGCTGCGTGCGTGTGTGTGTGTCTGTAAGCAAGACCTCTATTACACACGCTCTGTGATCCTTGGGTGAATTTAAGTCTTTTGTCTGCTTTCATTCCCAAGGCCAAGCTAGGCGAGTCAGGGGGTTAGGATGAGGGGTTAGGGATAAGAGGGATAGAAAAAAAGAGAGGAGGAGAGCCAGTGAAGGAAGGAGACAGGATCTTATTAAGTTAATCTCTGTGAAGCTGCTGCAGAAGGGGTCTTCTCTCTGTCAACAGCTCACACTTGGTCCAGCTGGGGCCTAGTGTGTGTGTGTGTGTGTGTGTGTGTGTGTATCCTTGGCAAGATCACACACACACATAGAGGTAAGAGGGAGGATTAGTCTTGTCACCTCACTTTTCATGTGCTAACCTTTGTAGGACACAAGTGGGTGTGTGTGCGCGCCCGCACACGAGCGCACACACACACACACACACACACACACACACACACACACACACACACACACACACACGTATATAACATACACAGAAAGAGGTTGACAAAAGAAAACTCCAACTCCAAATGGCTTGCGATATACACTCACTGGCCACTTTATTAGGTACACCTTGTTAGTACCGGGTTGGACCCCCTTTTGCCTTCAGAACTGCCTTAATTCTTCGTGGCATAGAGTCAACAAGGTGCTGGAAACATTCCTCAGAGATTTTGGTCCATATTGACATGATAACATCACTCAGTTGTAAACTCATTTCAGATATAATATTTAGCGTTCAGTATTAATATTTAGCTAGTGGATTTAAAACAACGTCTTTTAAATGAGGGATTATAGGGAATTTAAATAGGCTATAGCCATCACAACTATTGGATCGGGAAAAGACAAAGGTTGAGGCATACAAACACACATGCGTTGTGCATGTAGCTATGCAGACGCTACACATTTGCAGGCAAACACGCAGACACGCGTTCCTCACAGGTAGCAATGAGGCGGTGAAAGCACTGCGTGTTTGTAGGTGGCACTTTTCACACCTCACACACACACACACACACACACACACACACACACACACACACACACACACACACACACACACACACACACACACACACACACACACACACACACACACACACACACACACACACACACACACACACACACACACACACACACACACACACACACACACACACACACACACACACACACACACACACACACACACACACACACACACACACACACACCCGACCGGAGGCAGCTGCATAAATAAAACACATAAAACACAGCCCGGTTGTGTGAAATAAAAAAACTATTTGCAGTGTTTGAGTGGAAATCAATAGAGCAGTGGGAGAGTTTCATGAGAGAGAAGGTTGATGGACTGTTGGCTTCAGGTGTAACACACACACACACACACACACACAAACACACACACACACACACACACACACACACACCGTTCAGAAGCTAAAGAGGAGTCGGCATGGACAGAGAGTATCTTTTTGTGTCTGGCTGTGTATGTGTGGCACTGCCTGCCTGTTTGGATGGCTGGGTCAAATGGAGTAAAAGATCAATAGTCTAGTTAGTTACAAAAGATGCCATTTCACAACCCACTGACCATAAGCACCACAATCAACTCCAATAAACACAGCCACGGACAGTTTGTGTGTATGCTGCTACGTTCCTTTCAACCCCAGATGCCACACCAACACCAGTTTTTAGCAAATCCTATTGTCAACTAAAACACAAACAAAGACAAGGGGGGAAAAGCCCACAGATACTCTCACATAGCTTAATTGGCTTTTACTTTCCGGGCTGTCTAGAAGTGCAAAGAACCTGGCCCAGGTGCAGACCAGAGTTCTCAATCAGTCGTAAAATTCAAGCCCGACCCGGACCGACCCAGTAGAGTTGTTACACAAACCAAATTTGTTATCTGAATTCCCTACCCGGGCCTCTGCCCTAATAACTGTTTCGTTTAGTTTTTTTGTTCTAGTATGCCTGAATACCCTGTATAGTTGAATGTCAGCGGGAAAAACAGTGCAGTGGGGAGGAGAGGAGAAGATAAGATACCTAGTTCCTCTCTGCATGAGGGTGAGACCTTGCCACATGATATCTGTTCTCTGCTTTTCTGACTGGACATCTGCAATTCTAGAGCAGGAGAGCAAAAAACCTTGGCTGGAGGATAGACTGGGCGAGGCACATGGAGCGGAACAGCCTATAGACCAGGGGGCGCAAACTGAATAGCGGACAGTGAGGGAATAGGAACATGAATACATACATAATAACTTGGCTGCTCACTGCTGCGTAATAATAGATTTTCTGTCGGCTCACAAGACTTTTTAAGGATAAAAATGTGCCAGTGAAGAAGGTGCTTTAGTAGCTTACAATCAAACCACATCCTAGGACCCTTACCTTGCCTAACAAGACTTGTCTTGTGGACAACATGCAGGCAGCACAGCAGATACCCTGTGTGGGGCACAGATAAATATTATTTTGGTTCAGTCCTAGGCCCAGCCCCGCATGTGAAAAACACATATCTTCCAGACCAGACCGACCAAAACGGGTCCCGACAGAGGGTCAGGTCAAGATTAGGAACTCTAGTCCAGACCTGACAGCTAAAGATTGTTATCCCATCACTTCATGACTGCGCCTCTTGCTTTGACTTTTCTGCTTTAATCTTTTACTTGTTATTTATCAAATGGAAGAGGGTAGATTGGCAGTGAAAACATAAAATACAAATTCTAGTACACATATGTAACTCATTAGAGTTTGTGTTAAAGGATTTTACTTACACTATTGCTAAAACGTTTGGGGTCACCTTAAAAAAAAAAGAAGCTAAAACAAATTCTATTGAAATATCTATAATTGATCAGAAATATAAATGCTATATAAAGATACTGGGAGGAGTGCTAGGGCAGCACGGTGGCTCAGTGTTAGCACTGGTGCCTCACAGCAAGAAGGTCCTGGGTTCAAACCCCACCTGACCCAATGGCCTTTCTGTGTGGAGTTTGCATGTTCTCCCCGTGTTTGGGTGGGTTTCCTCCCACTATCCAAAAAAACCCAAACATGCTCCATTCTCCTATCAGTGTCCTGACCAGTCATTGCCAATTCACCTGGCGTTGGTCTCTGTCCTATGCGCGTGAGCAAGCCTGTCGCAATTTGATGAGCAAGTCTGAGATTTTGAATAAGGAAGGCTATCACTCCATTTTGCAACACTATGCCCTACCCTGTGTACGACGCTTGTTTGGAGCCAATTTCCTCATACAACAGGACAATGACCCAAAGCATATCTCCAAACTATGCCAGAACTATATAGGGCAGAAGCAGTCTGTCTATATTGGAGTGGCCAGTGCAGTCACCAGATCTCAACCCTATCAAGTTTTTGTGAGAACAGCTTGACCGTATGGTACGCAAGATGTGCCCATCAAGCCAATCCAACTTGTGGGAGGTCTTTCAGGAAGCATTGGATGAAATTTCTTAAGATTACCTCAAGAAATTGACAGGTAGAATGCCAAAGGTCTGCAAGGCCGTAACTGCTGCAAATGGAGGATGATTTCACCAAAGCAAAGTTGGAGGGACAAAATAATTTCAAGTAAAAATTATTATTTGTAACCTAGTCAATGTTTTGATTATATTTTACATGAATTTTGCAACTCGTTTGATGAGTATAAGCACAGGCGTCGTGCCAATTCAAACAGAGGGGGCACGTGCCCCCCCAATTATTTAAGATCAAATCCATGGTAGTATATTTGCCAGGGATCGAAATTAGCATTAGCAATGGAAGCTAAATCTTGCTAGCATTGCAGTTTTTTACTGCAGAAAACCTCTTAGGGGCAGTGTCCATTGAACACGTTTTTTCAACTTCCAACGCCTCTTCACCATTATGTAATAACGCAACTGGCATTCACCTTTTTCAAAACGGCGTGCCTCACATATTTTTTAAAATAGTTTATCTTTTGCTAAAGCACAGCGCTCCTCAATTTCCCTTATTGTCAGCTGGCCAATCAAAATCAATTAAAGGCGGGATTAAAACTGTAAATACACAAACTGCTCCATTGAACAAAAATGTATTTAGCGATCTCAGATTTCTCGGTTGCATATCAACAAAAAAGGCATTGATGAAGCCTGGTAGTAAACTTCTGCCAGCACAAAAAAAAAAAAACTTCTAGCCCTGATATTCACAAAAGCGAAAAATTCTAAAAAATCCTTCACTTTAAGCAGTTCAATACAAAAATATATGTTTTTTTAATATCAAACGATTGATAAATTAGTTTAAGCACATCTCCTTAAGCCACTGATGTTCAATCTTTCGATATTTCTACCGCTATAACATCAGTTGTAATTTAAAACTCACCACTGCGCGGTGGTAGATGCTGAACTTAGTTAGAATCTGCCTTTTTTAGATCAAAACGGCCAGTCAAAGATGGTGTGCCCCTAGCGTTTAAGCCAAATTTCCGGTCCCTTCCCATAATATTAAACGGTTAAACTTGGACTCATTTTCAAGACAACCCCTCTTGGGACCTGACCTTGAGCGACGGCTCCGATCGGTCATATATATCCATCCATCCATCCATCCATCCATCCATTTTCCACCGCTTATCCGGGGCCAGGTCGCGGTGGCAGCAGGCTCAGTAGGGAATTCCAGCCGTCCCTGTCCCCAGCAACACTTTCCAGACCCTCCTAGAGGATTCTGAGGCGTTCCCAGGCCAGACGAGATATATAATCTCGCCAGCGTGTTCTGGGTCTACCCCGGGGTCTCCTACCAGTAGGGCGTGCCCGGAAAACCTCCAACGGAAGGCACCCAGGAGGCATCCTAATCAGATGCCCGTACCACCTCATCTGGCTCCTTTCGACGCGAAGGAGCAGCGGCTCTACTCCGAGCTCCCTCCGGATGACCGAGCTCTTTACCCTACCCCTAAGGCTGAGCCCAGCCACCCTACGGAGGAAACACATTTCAGCCGCTTGTACTCGCGATCTTATTCTTTCGGTCCCACCCAAAGCTCATGACCATAGGTGAGGGTTGGAACGTAGACTGACTGGTAAATCGCGAGTTTCGCCTTTCGGCTCAGCTCCTTCTTCACCAAGACGGTCCGGTACATTGCCCGCATTACTGCTGATGCTGCACCAATCCGCCTGTCAATCTCACGCTCCATTTTTCCCTCACTCGTGAACAAGAACCCGAGATACTTGAACTCCCTCGCTTGGGGCAGCAACTCAATCCCAACCCGGAGAGAGCACTCCATCGTTTTCCGGCAGAGAACCATGGCCTCAGACTTGGAGGTGCTGACTCTCATCCCGACCGCTTCACACTCAGCTGCAAACCGCTCCAGTGCATGGTGAAGGTCACAGTCTGAAAAAGCCAACAGAACCACATCATCTGCAAAGAGCAGAGAAGCAATTCTGAGGTCCCCAAACTTGACACACTCCTCCCCCCGGCTACGCCTTGAGATTCTTTCCATGAAAATCACAAACAGAACCGGTGACAAGGGGCAGCCCTGGTGGAGTCCAACACCCACTGAAAACGTATTTGACTTTGTGCCGGGGAGTCCTGTGGGGGGTACTGCAGGAGTATGGGGTACCGGGGCCGTTGCTACGAGCCATTCGGTCCCTATATAACCGGAGTGAGAGTTGTGTCCGTATACTCGGCACGGTCATACATAAATGACCTAAGATGTGTTTCAAGTACTTTACTTGTGTTGCTACTACCCCAAAATGCATCCGTCGCTTGACAGCTTTTCACAGGACATAGAAGGTCTCATTGAGGAGTGAGCCAAATATCATATCAATTGCTTCGTGGAAATTAGTGATCCGCCCCCTTAAAGCATGTGATACATTTGATGCTTTGAAGTACTTCACTTGTGCCCGGACAGCGGTTAGAGCGATACCTTTCTCCACTAATTTCATTTGGTTTGTG